>JARHVA010000285.1:2087500-2207500 GCA_037957365.1 Torreya grandis | reverse complement strand
CTTTCATTATAGTCACTTTATATATAAGTGTCTATCTATGCATACTTATTACCATTTTTATAAACTTAAAATAATTAAAAATCCATAAAAAATCATTATTTAATGATTGTATATTATTTTAACTTATATAAACATCTCAACCCTTTAATCTAACTTAGGATTTACCCTTGTAAAACCCTAAATAGAATAAATAAGAAACAAAAAAATTCACATTATCTTGTCTTGAATATGAATATACAATGCTTAAATCATCTTCCACATAAAAAAAACTGTTGATATTGTTAAATAAGATCCATATAAGACTTAAGGAGATTATTGAAATCTCATCTCTTTACATCAAATGGGGGAATGTAGAGTATGATGCCAATATAGACACTTTAGTTCTATTTCTAGACATATTATATTTTGATTTTTTATATGTTTTAAAATTTTATTTAATTTATTTATGACCTTAATCAGTTCTTCAGTAACTTTTAGACACCTTACAATGATTTCTTATAAGATATATGGAACTGCGAATTAACTCTAGTTAATTCTCTGTGTATTAGAATGATTTTGCAGATGGTGGGGTGTCATTTTAGTTTTGATTATGTGAACTTAAAGTATATTTAATTTTATTCCTATGTTTTAATGAATTAAGGACACCATTTTTATTTAAATATAAATTGTGGTAGTCAACTAATAAGGTTTCTTCCATGATGATAAAAAATCTATCAATTAGTGTTAGTGGTATTCTCAGTTGTATCTTGAGTTTATATTTAATTACTTTAAGTTTCATTAGCATATAATTTTAAAATTTTAATTATAGATTAATTTTTTATCAATTAAAGTTATTTATTTAGTTTTTACATTATGTTTTTCTTAAAATAACTTGTCACACAAGTTATCTTGTGAAAGACTTGTTTTAAGTTTTATTTATTTAAAAAATATTGCATGCAATAGAAATGTGGTGCATTAATTTGAATTAAAGATATTTTTTAATGTTTTATCTATAATATTATTTTAAATATATAGTAATTTAGACCATAAAACATATTTTATAAAATTTGAAGCTATTTAGCACACTTTTTTATTACCAATTTCACTCACACCACAACTGACTTAACATATAGTAAATTTAGGAAATTTTTATTTATACATAGCAAAAAAATTATGGAGAAACAAAGTTGATTTTCACTCCATCAAATCATTAAAAACCATATGTATTCATTATAATATTTGGGTAAAAAAATCACAAAATATTGATATATTAGATTGGGAATATCAAACACTAATTAACAATTTATAAACCTATTTTGAAAAATATATATTGGCTTGGAATTAATGTGATAGGTTTCATAAATATTAAATGGTTCATTTTTATATTCTTGATGAACCATCTCTGTTATGTACAAATGACATTCTTTCAATCAATCTTTTTCTTGCATATAAATATATTTTTAATCGTGTTAAAAGACATATTAAGTGTAGATAATAGAAAATGCTTAAAAAAATTAAAATGACTCTTTAATGTCTGTTAAAGTGTCTTGGTAATTATATCAATAATATTTCATATTAATTGAAAATAATGGATCCAAAAATTAAAATTCTTCTCATAATGATTGGAAATTGAATACTCACAATCTAACCATACTTTCCATTTTTAGAGAAAATGTTGATTTTCAACATTTTCTTTCACATGATTAAGTAATGAAAAATAATGTAAAATATGCTTTAAAAGTAAAGAACCAATTTGAAAGCTACCACCATATGCTAAAAATAATTTCAAAGAATGCAATCTCACATCAACCATCCTCAAATGCATTTATGAGAATTTTAATTGATTGTTTTATTGATCACAACATCCATGCAAAAAATGTTTGCTATCTTTTGCAAAACATCTCACTTATTTTATACAATTGATCATTTATTTTATTAAATTTTAGATAAAAACATTTGCACCACATCTTACATTATGAATTTGATTTTATTGCTACTTCATCCATCATTGATGCATTAAATAGATCATCCTCCTTCATTAGATCTACTATCACTTATAGAAGAACCAATAAATTTGTCATATGATAAAAATTGTCATGGTGAAAAAAAGGAGAAAAAGGAGTGACAACCATTGTTTATGTCTTACCTAGGTTTCTTAAAAC
Source organism: Torreya grandis (assembly GCA_037957365.1). NCBI lineage: Eukaryota > Viridiplantae > Streptophyta > Pinopsida > Cupressales > Taxaceae > Torreya > Torreya grandis. The sequence goes on along the minus strand of JARHVA010000285.1, from coordinate 2,205,359 downwards.
TCCTAAAAAAAAAATTATTCTCTATATGTTTCTATGTTGGAGTGAACTTATTTTGTATAAAACATTTTGGAAAATCATTGCAAACATTAGTTGTACTAAAAAAAAAGTTTAAATCTCAGAAATCATAAAAAAAATCCTACCACACATGTCATATTTACCATAATTTGTTTTTAAAAATCATTATTTTCAGATGGGATATTTTGAGATGAAAAAATTCTTCTCCATAACTTCAAGTAACTTGATGAATTGAAAATTTTGTAACATCTACACCCCAATAATGATAATAAAATTAATGATGTTGATATGTTTACTTATAGCGAATTAATTATGCATCATAATTGGAATGATAGTAACTTTTAATATTCATCACAATAAATAACCACTTCATTATAGAACTAATTCAAGAAACTTTCCAAATTTATGAATTGCATATGCTAATCCATCTGATTCAAGTATGTTATCTGTAGAAAAATAAAATTTAATTGATATTATTATGCAACACTGCAATCAGTATGACAAAATGATTCCATTGTTAATGATAGTTCAAGGCAATATGGAATGTATAGGGAAATGCTACATTCTTAATAAAATAAGACTTGTATTGAATCCAAAAATAACTCAAAATAATGTACCATTGGTATTCTTTCAACCAATAGGTATTTATGCATTTAATGTTAGTTTTTCAACAATCGATTCAAACCTTTACATACCTATAAAAGAAATGAAACTATTGGAAGGGATAATACTTCAACAATATTTTCACCATATATAATACATTCTGACTAATGAAATGAGTTTTAAAGAGCCGAAGCTATTGAGACATATTGATCAATATTTTTGAGAGGCATTTCCACAACATGTAAATGAGCCATTTGATGCAAGATCTATCACTATTGTTGGTGTTGGTGATTTGTGTATGCTCCATCTAATATGCAATATACCTATCTATGCTACAACATCATGTGGTTCAACCCTTTGGTAAACCTTCAACATTATTACTACATTGTCCACCATTTCCCATAAAAAAAGGTTTTGTTTTAGAGAAGGTAACTTTCCAAAATCTATTGTGGAATATACAAAATACTCATCCAAATGTTGAAGATCGAAAGTTATTAATGTATCAGATAGATAGCTACTTGTTTTTTGAATAAAAACTATCATTTCATCTATCAACTCACTTATCCACAACAAATACTCAAGCTTCAATAATAATAAGGAAAATTTGAAATCATTGAATACTATGATTGCATGGTGTAAAAAAGAACCTACTTAGAAAATAAACTTTGGATACTCTGATGATAATCAATTAGAGACCAAGATTATTCTATCAAAAGAACAACAAATTATACTTATAACCAATTTATGGGTGAAGTCCCTATTGTTAAATAGTGTTTTTTGCGAAATTCATACTATAATTTATAGAGCAAGCACCAAACTATCTGAATTGCCAATGTTTATAGTATTCATTTCACTTGATTTATAAAGGTTTGCATTGCGCCTCCCTTGTGTAATTACAAATCGTATGGCATATAGCGTATGTTGTTGTCTCTTTTCCAGGTATGTTGAAATGCTATGGATGGTGTTTTAGCTGCTAGCGGAACGCTTTAGATGCTGGAAAGCTCGCTGCAATTTCGTATTAGTATAGTAAATCGAAAACCCGTCTGTTGTGCTTTTACGTGTGGAGATAAGAGAGATAATCGTCACTAATCCAAAAGACAAACACACATCTATGGCGAATAGAATACATCGTGAATAGAATGCAGTTATCCATCGTTAAACAAAATGCAATGGATAATGCAATGTATCCACCTAGGAAATATGCGAGAGACTTCGGTTTTGCTCTCAAATTCTTTTGAGTTTGGCTGCGAACAATTTCTATAAAATTCTTCAAGGTGCATATTTTGAAATGTTCAACGGAAACATTGTTACTACCGTCGTGGTGTCTCCATGGACTATGCAAACACACAGTCAAAACCGCTGGCTGACTGAGAGGTAGACTTAAGACCTTGTACGCTTTACATTTGTCTTTTGATTTGTCAGTCTCCTACAAATTCCCGTTTTTGATTTTGAGAAATTTGTCTCCTATTGAATGATGTAGATTTTAATTCCCATTTTATGAGTTTGATGGCTTTTAAATAACTTTGCTGTGTCAAGCTCAAGTTTCGTGGGGCGCCTTTGAATATAATCTTAGCTACCAAAACGGGATGACGCGATCGGCATTGACATTGAAATCGCAACCATGCGAATGTCTAGAAACCATGGGGACAATCTGCAATTCTGCGAACATGATAAGTGTCTCGTATCCCATCCTGAGGCTGATCCTCATTACGACCAGCCAGAACGTCATGAGGTTAGTAATGAATTTCAAGTGTGCTATGTTGTGATTTATGTATTCCGTCTTCCACTTAATTTAAGTTATCTAATGCGTTCCAGGTTGTAGAGGAACTGCTGCAGTTAGCCGAAATCTCGGGCCCGATGGTAGTAACGGGACTGCTTATCTACTTGAGAGGTATGATATTCATGCAGTTCCTTGGCTACCTTGGAGAGCTTGAGCTGGCGGGAGGTTCTCTCTCATTCAGCTTTGCAAACATAACCGCCTATCCATTTAGTTCGAGTCTGGCTAGGGGATTGGAACCAATATGCAGTCAAGTTTTCAGAGCAAAACGGTGGAGTCTCATGGGCCTCTCTCTTCAAAGAACGATTCTCATTCTTCTCTGCGGTGCGGTGCCCATCAGTTTGCTGTGGTGCTTGCAGGACGATAGTATTGCCAGGATGGCAGTTGTGTTAGCGCAATCAACTATTTGTAACTGTTGTTTCCAACATGGGATAACTCTGTTGTTACTTGCTTTAGTGTAAGCTAAGTAACGGAAACTCTCTGTTGTTTCCTGATTTTCCTCCTAGGATTCTTCTCTTACACTGGTTAGAAGTTTGTAAATCTATGCATTTGATTCAATGAATAACAATGAAGTGAGTTAATGCATTTTCATTTTTTTCTGTGCTTGATAAATTTGTCTTTGTAGATCTGCAGAATTTAACATGGTATCGGAGCTCCGGGTGCTGATATTCCACCTGCTTAGGCGTTGGATCAAATCTGGCCATAACTGTCAAAACTGGCGTAAGGGTTTGAGGATCAGATCTGCATTGGGCATTTGAAGGGTTTGTTTCAGATGCAATGAGGTATTAATGTTGTTGGCAAATGCTTAGGCACAGATCCGGCTTAAGGAAGCTATACGACTTAAGGTAACTATACGGCCTACTCATGGCCTTGCATGTATTTCTTCTTGGGCATTGGCTTCAATAATGGCTTTGAATAGCCGATGGTAGAGAGCGGATCAAATAAATTATCACATCTTGCTATGTAATAGCATCAAATTACACCAGCAGATCAAGTTTTCCATTCTCCTCGTCGAGCCTTGTCTGCATGCTGGCTAGCTTCTGCATTGGAGTCACCATTATCAAAGCTTGTTTTTTTCAAACTAGCTTTGGCATCATCTAGTTATGTCTGCGTTGGAGATCTGTAGCGAAGGCGTTGACTGCAGCAGGCATACGTGGAATTGTTTTCTTTCCTTACAACACTGAACCTCTACGTCTCACGTCATTCTCCTGGATCAGCTTGGCATTTAAACCGTGATTCAAGGTTATCTTGTAAAAGACTTGTTTTAAGTTTTATTTATTTAAAAATATTGCATGGAATAGAAGTGTGGTGCATTAGTTTGAATTAAAAATATTTTTTAATGTTTTATCTATAATATTATTTTAAATTTATAGTAATTTAGACCATAAAACATATTTTTTCAAATTTGAAGCTATTTAGTACACTTTTTTTATTACCAATTTCACTCACACTGACTTAACATATAGTAATTCTGGGAAAATTTTATTGATACATAGTAAAATTTTTATGGAGAAACAAAGTTGATTTTCACTCCATCAAATCATTAAAAACTTTCATATATGTATTTGTTATTTTATTTGAGTAACAAAATCTCAGAATATTGATATATTAGATTGGGAATATCAAACTCTAATTAATAATTTATAAACCTATTTTGAAAAATATATATTGGCTTGGAATTCATGTGATAGTTTTCATAAATATTAAATGTTTCAATTTTATATTCTTGATGAACTATCTCTATTATGTACAAATGACATTCTTTCAATCAATCTTTTTCTTGCATATGAATATATTTTTAATCGTGTTAAAAGACATATTAAGTTTAGCTAATAAAAAATGCTTAAAAAAATAAAAATGACTTTTTAATGTCTGTTAAAGTGTCTTGGTAATTATATCAAGAATATTTCATATTAATTGAAAACAATGGATCCAAAAATTAAAATTCTTCTCATAATGATTGGAAATTGAATACTTACAATCTAACCATACTTCCCATTTTTAAAGAAAATGTTGATTTTCAACATTTTCTTTCACATGATTAAGTAATGAAATATAATACAAAATATGCTTTAAAAGTAAAGAACCAATTTGAAAGCTACCACCATATGCTAAAAATAATTTCAAAGAATGCAATCTCACATCAACCATCCTCAAATGCCTTTATCAAAATTTTAATTGATTGTTTTATTCATCACAACATCCATGCAAAAAATGTTTGCCATCTTTTGCAAAACATCTCACTTATTTTATGCAACTAATCATTTGTTTTATTAAATTTTAGATAAAAACATTTGCACCACATCTTACATTCTGAATTTGATTTGATTGCTACTTCATCCATCATTGATGCATATATAGATCATCCTCCTTCATTAGATCTACTATCAATTATAGAAGAAGCAAGAAATTTGTCATATGATAAAAATTGTCATTGTGAAAAAAAGGAAAAAAAAAGGATTGAAAACCATTGTTTATGTCTTACCTAGGTTTCTTAAAACTCCTACAAAAAAAATAATTCTCTATACATTTTTATGTTGGAGTGAACTTATTTTGTATAAAACATTTCAGAAAATCATTGCAAACATTAGTTGTACTAAAAAAAAGTTTAAATCTCAGAAATCATAAAAAAATCCTACCACACATGTCATATTTACCATAATTTGTTTTTAAAAATCATTATTTTCAGATGGGATATTTTGAGATGAAATTTTTTTTCTCCATAATTTCAAGTAACTTGATGAATTGAAAATTTTGTAACATCTACACCCCAATAATGATAATAAAATTAATGATGATATGTTTACTTATAGTGAATTTATTATACATCATAATTGGAATGATAGTAACTTTTAATATTCATCACAAGAAATAACCACTTCATTATAGAACTAATTCAAGAAACTTTCCAAATTTATGAATCCCATATGCTAATCCATCTAATTCAAGTACGTTATTTGCAGAAAAATAAATTTTAATTGATATTATGATGCAACACTGCAATCAATATGACAAAATGATTCTATTGTTAATGATAGTTCAAGGCAATATGGAATGTATAGGGAAATGATACCTTCTTAATAAAATAAGACTTGTATTGAATCCAAAAATAACTCAAAATAATGTACCATTGGTATTCTTTCAATCAATAGGTATTTATGCATTTAATATTAGTTTTTCAACAATCGATTCAAACCTTTACATACCTATAAAAGAAATAAAACTATTGGAAGGGATAATACATCAACAATATTTTCACCATATATAATACATTTTGATTAATGAAATGAGTTTTAAAGAGCCGAAGCTATTGAGACATATTGATCAATATTTTTGAGAGGCCTTTCCACAACATGTAAATGAGCCATTTGATGCAAGATCTATCATTATTGTTGGTGTTGGTGATTTGGGTATGCTCCCTCTAATATGCGATATACCTATCTATGCTAGAACATCATGTGGTTCAACTCTTTAGTAGACTTTCAACATTATTACTACATTGTGCACCATTTCCCATAAAACATGGTTTTGTTTTAGGGTAGGTAACTTTCCAAAATCTATTGTCGAATATACAAAATACTCATCCAAATGTTGAAGATTGAAAATTATTAATGTATCAAATAGATAGCTATTTGTTTTTTGAATAAAAACTATCATTTCATTTATCAACTCAGTTATACACAACAAATACTCAAGCTTCAATAATAATAAGGAAATTTTGAAATCGTTGAATGCTATGATTGCATGGTGTAAAAAAGAACATACTTGGAAAATAAACTTTGGATACTCTAATGATAATCAATTAAAAACCAAGATTATTCTATCAAAAGAACAAAAAAATTATACTTATAACCAATTTATGGGTGGAGTCCCTATTTAACAATAGTGTTTTTTGTGAAATTCATACTATAATTTATAGAACAAGCACCAAACTATCTGAATTGCCAATGTTTATAGTATTCATTTCACTTGATTTATAAAGGTTTGCATTGCGCCTCCCTTGTGTAATTACAAATCGTATGGCATATAGCGTATGTTGTTGTCTATTTTCCAGGTATGTTGAAATACTATGGATAGTGTTTTAGCTGCTAGCGGAACGCTTTAGATGCTGGAAAGCTCGCTGCAATTTCGTATTAGTATAGTAAATCGAAAACCCGTCTGTTGTGCTTTTACGTGTGGAGATAAGAGAGATAATCGTCACTAATCCAAAAGACAAACACACATCTAAGGCGAATAGAATACATCGTGAATAGAATGCAGTTATCCATCGTTAAACAAAATGCAATGGATAATGCAATGTATCCACCTACGAAATATGCGAGAGACTTCGGTTTTGCTCTCAAATTCTTTTGATTTTGGCTGCGAACAATTTCTATAAAATTCTTCAAGGGGCATATTTTGAAATGTTCAACGGAAACATTGTTACTACCGTCGTTGTGTCTCCATGGATTATGCAAACACACAGTCAAAACCGCTGGCTGACTGAGAGGTAGACTTAAGACCTTGTACACTTTACATTTGTCTTTTGACATGTCAGTCTCCTACAAATTCCCGTTTTTGATTTTGAGAAATTTGTCTCCTATTGAATGATGTAGATTTTAATTCCCATTTTATGAGTTTGATGGCTTTTAAATAACTTTGCTGTGTCAAGCTCAAGTTTTCGTGGGGCGCCTTTGAATATAATCTTAGCTACCAAAACGGGATGACGCGATCGGCATTGACATTGAAATTGCAACCATGCAAATGTCTCGAAACCATGGGGACAATCTGCAATTCTGAGAACATGATAAGTGTCACGTATCCCATAGTGAGGCTGATCCTCTTTGCGACCAGCCAGAACGTCATGAGGTTAGTAATGAATTTCAACTGTGCTATGTTGTGATTTATGTATTCCGTCTTCAACTTAATTTAAGTTATCTAATGCGTTCCATGTTGTAGAGGAACTGCTGCAGTTAGCCGAAATCTCGGGCCCGATGGTAGTAACGGGACTGCTTATCTACTTGAGAGGTATGATAGTCATGCAGTTCCTTGGCTACCTTGGAGAGCTTGAGCTGGCGGGAGGTTCTCTCTCATTCAGCTTTGCAAACATAACCGCCTATCCATTTAGTTCGGGTCTCGCTAGGGGATTGGAACCAATATGCAGTCAAGTTTTCACAGCAAAACGGTGGAGTCTCATGGGCCTCTCTCTTCAAAGAATGATTCTCATTGTTCTCTGTGGTGCGGTGTGTTGATTTTTATAGCTCGAAAGATGGAATGTGGAATTGTTTTAAAGCAACTCAAGATTAGATATGCTTTAAAACAATTCGAGTTGGATTTTAAGCAACAGTAGTTTCTAGAATGTATCTGAGTTTGTAAGGATGAGATAAATCCTAGTGTGATTTTATATGTAAAAATAGAAAAGCCAAAGAAAGCAAGGAAAGCTTCTTTTTTTTGCATGCTAAGGAAAGCTTCTTTTTCTTGCATGCTAAGGAAAGCTTCTTTTTCTTGCACGCTAAGTAAAGCAGCTAGGCTCTCTATTAACGTAAGATTGCTGTAGCAAATTCATACATTGTATTTTTGCACAAGAGAACTTTGCTGTTAGGCTGAATAGAAGATCCAACATTTGTAGGTTTTTCCCCGCATTGGGGTTTCCTGGGTATATTTGTGTTATTGTTTTTTTGTATTGGCTTATTGTTATTTTTTGCTTCTATTGTTATAAGTTGTTAATCAACCCAATTGTATTAATCATTATAAATCAGATTTATGTCTGTGAGTTTATTGTGAAATTAATTTGTTACTAGGTTATAAAAATTAAATGGTATCAGAGCCCTAAACTCTGAATACAAAGCCAAGATTTGTAACGCAGATTATAGAAAAAAATTAGGTTCTTTTCATCCTCAGTTCTTTTTGTGGCTGTGGCAACCAACATTCGATACAAGGACAGGCTCAAGGGTGTGTCTAACTTCTTGCAGTGGAAGGTTCGAATTACATCTGTTCTCAAGGAGAACAGGCTGTGGATCTATGCTAGCACAGAATTGACTCCACCAATAAATGATCTTGTTGCCTTAGATTCACATGAAGTTAAAGAGGCCAAGGCTCAGAGGATTATCTTGGATGGAGTAAGAGATCATTTAATTTCTCATTTATCGGGGAAAGACACCACCAAGGAGATGTGGGATTCGCTCACAAAACTTTATCAAAGTGACTATCAGAGTCGTAAGATGATGCTCAAGGACAAATTGCATAATATCAAGATGTCCAAAGGCGAGAGTGTGACCTCTAACTTGTCCAAGTGACATAGGTCAGGGATGAGCTTGCTGCTATTGGAGAGATGATTACAGAAGATGAGTTGGTGCATATAGCCTTGAATGGTTTTTAAAAACACTGGGAAGTGTTTGTCAAGTGTGTTGTTGGCAAAGATCGGCTACCTGATTGGGCAGGACTTTGGGATGATTTTGTTCAGGAGGAGATCCGTGAAGGTGCTCATCAGGGAGATCACACAAAGAAGGGATCCCAAACATTATTCAGATTATGTGGCACTTATGAGTGAATTAATTGAAGTAGTGCCTTCTAGCCTAAAGGAGGAATCCAAACACCAAGTATGGAGAGATGCCATGGTGGAAGAGTAGTCCTCCATCATGAAGAACAGTGTGTGGGAGGTAGTACCAAGACCAGAAGATAAGTCTGTGGTGGGCTCGAGATGGCTGTATAAGATTAAGCATGTTGCAGATGGTAGTGTGGAAAATTTCAAAGCTCTATTTGTGGCTAAGGGGTTTTCATAGAAGGAAAGAGTCGACTATGATGAGACTTTCACTCTAGTAGCTAGGTACTCATCCATAAGAGCTATCATTTCTATAGTAGCACAGATGGGTTGGAGGATTCATCAGATTGATGTAAAGACGGCCTTCTTTAACAGGGTGATTGAGGAAGAGATTTACATAGAGAAACTAGAAGGGTTTGAAGCACATGAGAGGGATTCTCATGTATGCAGATTGAAAAGAGCATTATATGGACTCAAGCAGGCTGCTAGGGCGTGGTATTCATGTATTGATATTTACTTGCAAAGTGTGGGATTCATCAAGAGTGAGGTAGACTCGGACCTATACTATGTTTAGGTGAAGGGTGAATTTCTCATATTGTTGTTATATGTTGACGACCTATTTTTCACAGGGTTAGAGGAGCTCATAGCACACTGCAAGTGGGATCTTACAGGAGAGTTTGAGATGAAGGACTTGGGGTTGATGCACTACTTTTAAGGATTGGAGTTGTGGCAAAAAGAGGGAGAAATCTTCCTTAGACAAGGGAAGTACTTAATTGATATCTTGAAGCGATTCAGGATGAAAAACTGTAAGCCTATGTCAACACCACTTGTGACCAACTAGAAGAAGATTGATGCTTCTAGACCAGAGGCAATGGACCCTAATTTATACAAACAGTTGATAGGCTCTCTTATGTATCTAGTCAACACTACGCCAGACATTTATTTTTCAATGAACTAACTCAGTCAGTTTATGGTGGAACCTAAACGTGTTCACTAGATAGCTGGGAATCATGTTTTGAGATATCTCCAAGGCACTGTTGATTGTGGGCTAAAGTATGTTCAGTAGGATGGAGTGGACCTCAAGGGGTTTATTGATACAGATTGGGAAGGTAGTATAGCTGATCAAAAGAGCACTTCAGGGTGTAGTTTCAGTTTGGGATCAGGAGCAGTCTCTTGGTACAGCAAGAAATAAAAGTTAGTTGCACTGAGTTTTGAAGAGGCTGAGTATATGGCAGCCAATATGGCTACATGTGAGGCTATCTGGCTTTAAAAACTTCTAGTTGAGATTTTTAATCAAGAGCTAAATCCTACAGTCATTTATTGTGATAATCAGAGTTATATCAAACTCTCTAAAAATCTAGTGTTTCATGATAAGTCAAAGCATATTGAGATCAAGTATCACTTCATCAGAGATTGTGTGGAGAACGAGATAGTGAAACTCAATTACATTCCCATGGATGAACAAATTATAGATATCTTGATGAAGGCCTTGATGAAGAGAAAGTTTGAATTCTTCAGGGACAAGTTGGGTGTGGTGTAGAACACCTTCTTCGCTAAGAGGGAGTGTTGATTTTTTTAGCTCAAAAGGTGGAATGTGGAATTGTTTAAAGTAACTCAAGATTAGATATGCTTTAAAATAATTTGAGTTGGATTTTCAGCAGCAGTAGTTTCTAGAATGTTTCTGAGTTTGTAAGGATGAGATAAATTCTAGTGTGATTTTATGTGTAAAAATAGAAAAGCCAAAGAAAGCAAGGAAAGCTTCTTTTTCTTGCATGCTAAGGAAAGCTTATTTTTCTTTCATGCTAAGGAAAACTTCTTTTTCTTGCATGCTAAGTAAAGCAGCTAGGATCTCTATAAAATTAAGATTATTGTAGCAAACTCATACAATGTATTTTTGCAAAACAGAAGTTTGTTGTTAGGCTGAATAGAAGATCCAACATTTGTAGGTTTTTCCTCGCATTGGGGTTTCCTGGGTATATCTGTGTTATTGTTTTTTTGTATTGGCTTATTGTTATTTTTTTATTTTGATGTTATTAGTTGTTAATTAACCCAGTTGTATTAATTGTTATAAATCAGATTTATGTCTGTGAATTTATTATGGAATTAATCTGTTGTTAGCTTATAGAAATTAACACGGTGCCCATCAATTTGCTGTGGTGCTTTTAGGATGATAGTATTTCCAGGATGGCAGGTGTGTTAGCAAAATCAACTATTTGTAACTGTTGTTTCCAACATGGGATAACTCTGTTGTTACTCACTTTAGTGTAAGCTAAATAACAAAAACTCTCTGTTGTTTCTTGATTTTCCTCCTAGGATTCTTCTCTTACAGTGGCTATAAATTTGTAAATCTATGCATTTGATTCAATGAATAACAGTGAAGTTAGTTAATGTATTTTCATTTTTTTCTATGCTTGATAAATTTGTCTTTATAGATCTACAAAATTTAACATGGTATCGGAGCTCTGGGTGCTGATATTCAACCTGCTTAGGCATTGGATCAAATTTGGCCATAACTATGAAAACTGGCGTAAGGGTTTGAGGATCAGATCTACATTGGGCATTTGAAGGGTTTGTTTCAGATCCAACAAGGTATTAATGTTGTTGGCAAATGCTTAGGCATAGATCTAGCTTAAGGAAGCTATATGACTTAAGGAAACTATACGACCTACTCATGGCCTTACATGTATATCTTCTTGGGCATTGGCTTCATAATGGCTTTGAATAGCTGATGGTAGAGAGCAGATCAAATAACTTATCACATTTTGCTATGTAATAGCATCAAATTACACTAGTAGATCCAGTTTTCTAATCTCCTTGTCAAGCCTTGTCTGCATGCTGGCTAGGTTTTGCATTGGTGTCACCATTATCAAACTTGTTTTTTTTTCAAACTAGCTTTGGCATCGTCTAGTTATGGCTACATTGGAGATCTGTGGTGAAGGCATTGACTACAGCAAGTGTACATGGTATTTTTTTTCTTTCCTTACAACACTAAACCTCTATGTCTCACGTCATTCTCCTAGATCAGCTTGGCATTTAAACTATGATTCAAGGTTATCACTTGCAATTCCTCTGTACACCATGGGGTGTGACAAACATCAAAGTCTAGCAGGGAGCATGATTTCATATGATGTGGTCATATGGGGTTTTGTTAGCCCCTAGTTTATTCCAGCCCATGAGGGCATAAAGGGAGTATAAAAAATTCTTTTGCATGAACTTGCATGTTTCGTTCATGTGCTTGCATGTCACTGTATGTGAAGGAGAAGTTTCTTTTCATGCTTTTTGCATTCATTCATGGGGGATTATACATGTACATTATAATCATGAACTGAGATAAATTTTCATTTACAGGGGGTTAACCATGTCTCTTAAACACCATTTTCATCATTATATCTTTTCATGCTTTTTGCATTCATTCATGGGGGATTATACATGTGCTTTGTAATCATGAACTGGGATAAAGTTTAATTTAAAGGGGGTTAATCATGTCTCTTAAACACAATTTTCATCATTCTATTGTTTGGCTAACTTCAGAGAACTTTTTGTCTTAGAAAAAAGGGATAAAGAGTCATTGCCTTGAGCAGGATCATTGCCCTTTTACTGCTTGGATCATCATCAAACATTTGTATGGAGACATTGAATCTTCATCTGAAAGTGATGTTTCCTTGAAGAACCAAGCTATTGTTGATATTGAGACTTATGTTGCCTCATCTAATGTTGACACATCCTGTATAGATGATCAGTTCATTGATTCCCCATCAACAACATCTATTGTAGATTTAGATTCTAAAGATGCTTCTTTGAGAGCCTCCAGTGATTTATTATAGCGGGATCAATTATGTCTTTTGAATTCACTCTATTGGGACCAATTTATCCCAAACATTTATTTTTTATTTGTACAATCCATCATTTCAGATCTAGATGACACTATTGAGGACATATGTCTTCTCTTTCAGGACCACTCTTTTGTCCTTGTATATGTTGATACTTCTGAGATCTATGTTGTTTCTTCAAAATCTTCTAATGGCTTCTTGTAGTAGGGCATCCATAGTCTTCCTAATTTAACTTTCTGGGATGATCTCTTGACAAGAGTTTCAAACTTGTTTATAGAGACTCATATTTTATATTTGTAAGACATAATTGAGGGGTTATCTCTACTCTTTGATGATAGTTTCAGCACAATTGTTAGCCCATATTCATTGTCTTTGGAGATGGACATTCATGAGTTTACTCTTTCATTTGATTTATCATATTTCTTGGTTGATTTTGACCATGATTATTTTGGGGCTTATTTAAGCTTGGAGAATCATACTGAGCTTTTAAAAACACACATGTTGAGACTTCATCCTTCTTATTTTCAATTGGACATGGAGTGGCTTATTCATCAACCTATAGATTTGTTTCTTCTTGAGGGAATATATATTGTTTGTAGACACTAGGTCATAATTTATTTTTGAGCATTCTTCATCGACTTGCAGTATTGTCCCAGTTTTGAACAAACTGCTATCATCTTCATGAAGACTTTCACTAAGCTCAAGTCTCACTCTTTGTGAGTCCTTTAGGTGAAGGATACTACAACATAGTAGCTACCATGCTCAATTAGTTTTTGTTTAAGGAGGGTTTTTTGTTCTCGTAGGGTTTTTCCTCTTTCCTCTCTTTATGATTCTGTCTCCTTAATTAGACTTAAGGGGAGGGGGGTGTTTGCGAAATTAACTGTGTAACTATTATTTCTAACTTTGGATGACTATGTTGTTAATTATTTTAGTGTAAGCTAACTAAAGTAAACTCTATTGTTTCCTAATTTTCCTCGTAGGATTCTTCTCCTATGGCGGTTATAAATATAAAAATCTATGCATTTGATTCAATGAATAATAATGAAGTCAGTTAATGCATTTTTTTTTTTGTATTTGATAAATTTATCTCTGTAGATCTATAGAATTTAACAAGGTGCATACATTTTGTATTCTATTCCTGATCTTATCACGTAGTCATTCATCTATCAATTGAGAATTTACATTTGAACTCAAATCTTGATCCTCCCACTCACAATTTCTTCAATTGTGGCTTTTATCCTTCACGCTCCCATCAATTATTTTCTAGTGGTGTATCTCAGACTATCGATCAGAAGTGTCACCCTTGATGCAGTATGGACCAGCTTCAACATTATTATATGCTTGGAATATTACATATGGTTCTTTAGATTGTATAAGACTACATTGTCTGGCCTATTTAGAGAATGCCTGAGAGAATGGACATCTATTTTGAAAAATGTTGTCCTAAGCTATGCATTTGTGTGGTTGGAGTTGATTATCTGTGTAATTTTGTTAAACCCCAAAGCAATAGTAGCATTGATGGGTATTCTCATCTAGACAATGTCATTGCTTTACATATTTCCATCATTGTTGGGCATGGGAGTTTTGACTAGACTTGGAAATGAGCTCAAGGAACATAGACCTACCATAGCCATCACGGCCATGATGATGGTAATTGGATGTGCAGCTCTACTAAGCTTCAAATCCGTGAGATTTATAGTGACTGTGCATCATAAATGGGGTATAATGTTTACCTAAGATACAGAGATTCTATCACTTTTGTCATTGGTGCTGCCCCTCATTAGCATCTGTGAGCTGGCAAATTGGCCCCATGTAGAATTTTAAATAAAATTCAATCATAGCCAAATATATGCAATATTCATAATAAAGAAGAAATAAGAATTGCAAAAATAAAAAATACTTCTTCAAATTATTGGAACCATTCTCCTTCTCCTTAAAAATAAAGATCAATTACAATGTATTAATAGAATTGCATGTGAACATGCTTTTCTAATTATTAAATAAAATATTTTAAATTTATCTAAATAATAATTTGCATGTAATATCAACTAAAACTAACTCTAGATTTTCTAAGGCTTTATTTTTTCTAAAAATGTATTAACTAAAAATTAACTAACTTTCTAAATTTAGCTCCACAAAAATTGCTCATGTAAAATAAATTTACATTAATAGTCTAAAAATAGAACTGAGTGAACTACACTTTAGCATCATTTTTCAACAAACTCCCCCTTGATGCTAAGAGTGCTCACAATTTGATCTCTAAGTTTCAAAAATTGATCATTTGCAACCGCCTTAGTGAAGATATCCGCTAAATGTTCTTTAGTGTTGATGTATCTAAATTATACCACCTTATTTTGCACTATATTTTGGATAAAATGATGTTTCAAATCAAAATGTTTTGTCCTACTGTGATGGACTAGATTATTGTCAAATTTAATAGCACTAATGTTATCATGAAAACTAACTATGGGATGAACTTGAAGCTCTTCAATTTCTTCAAAAAGTTTTCTAATCCATAATGCTTGTGTACCCGTTGAAGTGACTGTAACATACTCTGCTTCTGTAGAAAAAAGGAGAACTATACTTTACTTCTTTAAGCTCCAAGTAATCAAACCAGAACCAAAAGAAAAATAATTCCCAAATGTTGACTTTTGGTCATCCAAACTACCTCCCCAATCAAAATCACTAAAACCAACAAGATTGAACCTTTTTAGAAGTGTAGTAATGAATACCAAAATCTAGAGTGCCTTTCACATACCTCAAAATTCTCTTGGCTACCTTCATATGTATTTATGATGGCTCTACCATGTACCTTGAAATAAGTGAAATTAAATAAGCAATATCAGGTCTTGTATGAGTTAAAAACATTAAGCTTCCAACAATACTTCTATAGGTTGTCTCATCAACTCTTTTAGCACCATCATCTCTAGACAACATAACTCCATGAGCAACTAGAGTGGAGACTAGTTTACAATCAACCATATCAAATTTATTAAACATATCTTTATCATACTTTGTTTGACAAATAAAATTTTTATGCTCCCTTTGATAAACCTCCATTCCTAGAAAATATTTCATGAGACCTAAATATTTCATCTCAAATTCATTCATCATGAAAACATTGAATTCATCCTTCATCATAGAACTGCTACCCACATAAAAACAAGCCATCAAACATACAAACATACAATTAGAATATCATTACTTTCTTGTTTGTAGTAAAGGGTAGGTTCACTCTTACTTATTTGAAATCCATTCTCTTAACAATATCCATCAATCCTAGCATACCATGCTCTTGGTGCTTATTTGAGGCCATACAAAGCCTTCTTTAACTTGTAAACATGATTTTATTTTCCTTGCACTTCAAAACCTTGTGGGTGTTCCACATATACTTCTTTCTCTAATTACCCATTCAAGAAGGCACTTTTCACATCCATATGATGGATGCTCCAATTCTTTCGATCTGCTAATTAAATCAGCATTCTAATGGTCTCTTGTGTTACTACTGGTGTAAATGTCTCTTTATAATCAATGCCACACTTCTATGTGAAGCCTTTAGCAACTAATCTCACCTTATGCCTTTCAACACTTCCATCACTATTACACTTAGTCTTGTACACCCATTTCGTTCCAATCTTCTTCTTGTCATGTGGAAGCTTTGTAAGCTTCCAAGTGTCATTCCTATGAATATAATCCATCTCTTCTTGCATTGCTTGCATCCAAATGTCATTAATATATGCATCTTCAAACTATGATGGTTCAAAATCAGCCTTGGTAAGTAAAGCGAAATTCAGTATCTCACCTCTTGTATTTTCTTCATGTGTTTGATTTGAACTCCTTTGATAAATATCACTCAATCTTCTTACCTTCTTTGTAGAACTAGGGCTTGAATCTAGACTTACACTTGGAATTGAACAACTAGATGAGTGATTACTTGGTGGATTTGTAGCACTTGGAACAAAAGTATTAGTGGGCTGCCCATAATCAATATCATCCATAATAAATTCATTTAAAACATATTTTGAATTCTCCATATGGCCTTTTTGATGACCATAAACTCTCCCTTCATCAAAAATTACATCTCTTGACACAATAGGCCTATTAGTGAGAGGATTATATAACCTGTAAGCCTTAATTTCCTCACTATATCCAACAAAAATACATGACTCACTTTTGCGATCTAACTTTTGCCTCTTTTGATCAGGAACATGAACATAGGCTAAGCAACTAAAAACTTTGAAATAATTAACAATTAGTTTTTTCTCATACCAGGCTTCATATGGAGTCATCCTATCAAGTGCACTAGTGGGACTCTGATTGAGAATATATACTATTGTAGCAACTACATCTCACCAAAAATAATTGCTTAATCCCTTTATTTGTAGCATGATTCGTGCCATCTTTACCACTATACAATTCTTCCTTTCAGATACACCATTTTGTTGAGGTGTGTATGCAGTGGTGAGTTGTCTTTTGATACCATGCATAACAAAATAACCTTGAAAGTCTTTTGAACAAAATTATCCTCCATGATCAGTCCTTAACAATTTGTTTTTGCACCCTTTTTCATTTTCTACAAGGGTTCTAAACCTCTTGAATGTCTCAAGAGCTTCACCTTTGGTCTTCAAAAAATAAACCCAACACTGTCGTGAGTAATCATCAATAAAAGTAATGAAATATGATGACTTATATAAAATCTTTGACTGCATAGAACCATAAATGTCTGAATGAACTAACTGAAATGGATAATGAGCCCTCCATGCATTACCTTTTGGAAATTTCTATCTTGCATGTTTTCCTTTAGCACATCCTTCACAAACTTCCTTGTGCTCTTCAACCTTAGGCAAACCAGAAACTAATGATTTTGATGTTAGAATTTTCAAGCTATAAAAATTTAAATGCCCATACCTGAGATGCCACAACCAACTTGTATCCTCATCTACCATATTGACAAGGTTCCTGTTATATTCACCAAACTTCAATGGGAACATCCTATTCTTTGTCATAGGCATAACTGTTACCACCCTATTTCCTTGATTCTTATCATAATTTATACATTGTTGATTTTCAAATACAACTTTATAATTCTTCTCACATAATTGTCCAACACTCAACAAATTATACTTTAAGTTTGGAGTGTAATAAATGTCTTTAACACTCTTTATACCTTCTTTTGTATGGACTTGCATAGCTCCTTTTGCAGAAACCTCCAATGATTTGTCATCACCAAGCTTGATATTGGATTTAAAACTTTCATCCATTATAGAAAAAAAAATTAATTCCCTGACATGTGCTTAGAACATCCCGAATCTAAATACCAAATAGCTTTAGAAACATTTTCAGCTTTGTCATAAGATAAAAATTAATTATTTGGAGGATTCTCATCACCTTCTTGAGCATAATGAACACTTTTATCACTATTAACTTCTTTTAATCTACACTCATTATTAAAGTGGGCATACCTATTACAATGATAACACTGGATATTTATTTTATCAAATCAGCCTCTACCTCTTCCTCAAAAACCACCTCTTCCTCGACAACCACTTCTGCCTCTATTTCATTCTTTGTGATTTGTAATTTGGAGGAAAAATCTTTCTCATCACTTTTCCCAAATGAATCTCTCAATCTTTCTTCATGAGACATGAAAGATCTAACTAGATGATCAAATTGAAGGGTAGACAAATTCTTTCTTTCTTCTATGATTATAGAAACATGGTTCCACCTTGGTGTGAGATTCCTCAACACTTTTTTGATCACAACCTCATTGTTTACAATTTCACCAAGTGTAGCCATCTTATTCACCTTATTTTTTACTCTGACACAATAGGTACTCACACTTTCAGCGTCTTGCATCTTCAAATTCTCGAATTCTCTCTTCAATTTTTGTAACTAGACAAGTTTGACTTGATCACTACCTTGGTGAGCTTCCTTTAGATTCTTCCAAGCATCCTTTGTTGTCTTTGCTCCTACAATTTGCAGAAATAGGCTCTTATCTAGAGTTATTTGAATATGAAATAAGGCTTGAGCATTCTTCTTGTTAGCCTCCTTCTTAGTTGTTTTATCATTTGTTATGAGGGCATTCCAATCAACTAGCTCTGCATAACCCCATTCAACAATCTCCCACAAACCTTTTCTTCTCAAAAATGTCATAATTTTGATACACCAATAATCATACTCATTTCCATCAAATTCTAGAATGGGCAAGGAGTTAGAATTTGATACGATAATGTTTTGGTGAAATTCCAACTACTAAATCTTTAACCCAAAAGAAAAATACCAACTCTGATACCAGATGTAGAATTTTAAATAAAATTAAATCACATCCAAATATATGTAATATTCATAATACAGAAGAAATAAGAATTTCAAAAATAAATAATACTTCTTCAAATTATTGGAATCATTCTCCTTCTCCTTCTCCTTGAAAATAAAGGTCAATTTCAATGTATTAATAGAATTGCATGTGAACATGATTTTCTAATTATTAAATAAAATATTTTAAATTTATTTAAATAATAATTTGCATGTAATATCAACTAAAACTAACTCTAGCCTTTCTAAGGCTTTTTTTTAATTCTAAAAATATATTAACTAAAAATTAACTAAGTGTCTAAATTTAGCTCCACAAAAACTGTTCATGTAAACTAAATTCACACTAATAGTCTAAAAATAAAACTGAGTGAACTGCACTTCAGCATCACTTTTCAACACCCCAAACAACCGGATGCTGAATTCTCCTAGGCAGTGCCCGCCCTGCCATCGACTCAAACATTAACTTGGGCTCCTCCTATTTGATCGGGACACCCGATGCATTGATTTTAATTTTGTGTTTCTTGTACAAATTTGTATTTGTGAGTCTATGGCTTGGCATGCTTGCGGTGCAAGTCTGGTGCATGATACTGATTTGTTTGTATTGCTGCGGACCGACTGGATAGTACAGGCAAAAAGAGCCACAGAGCCCACTGCCGGTGTAGATGAAAATTCAGGGAAACGGCAGCCTCTCCTAAAATTGGTTAGTACATTAGTTGTATTTATGAAAGGAATGAATTCAAAGTAATAATTTTTACCTCAAACCAATCAAATTCCATTGATTAATATATTATTAAGATAATATTATATATTTTATATATAATATTAAAGAACATTTTTTTTACTTATTAAAATTATATTGAAATTTTACTGTATTTTTTTTAAAATATACTTTCTAAATTACACTTCACTTCCTCATTATAAGTTACTATGTTTTATCAACGTTTGTTTCGCTCTCATTTTCTTAGCTGTGGTCATCCACGCATTCTCGTTTTCATCTACTGATTATATTTCACTAGATCAAAACTGATCCGAGTCATTCATGACTAATGCAATTACTAGTTAGAAATGAATGTGGAGTCAACCCTGCAATGAAATTCAAATAGAAATATAGAAACATTAATATAATGGTTATCCATACTTATCCTCTTCCGCTCCTCTTCTGAGCAAGAACCATATCAACACAAAATTATTAAGTTTCTGGTGTTAAATACCATTTGAGATGCACTTGTTCTATATCTCTGTTTCTTTCCAATGGCAAACCATATTGTGGTGTAAATTACACTCTTCATTTATGCGGTGCTAATTTTATCTGCACTCCCTTCACAATCACAGAAAAATGGATGTGACCAAGCTTGCAAAATGTAGAATGATTGCCTCGGCTAATTGATTTGCACAAGTGGAAAATATAATGACGATCCGGATGTGAGGTCGCATATTTGTTCCAACTCTAGCTATGGCAGAGGTGGTGGCGGTTCAAGCAACTGGAAACACACTGCACGTTTAAAAGGAAGAGACCCTCCTCCAGACGACTGCAACACCAACACAGGAGCCGAGTGTTGCACTTCCTCCAAGAATTAGGTCGTCTTTGACTGTTCTTCTACCATTTCTTCTGCAACTCCTACTCTTATTACGGTTAACGACTTCAAAGAGGGCAGAGATAGAGGCAGGCCTTCCCGCTGTGATGGAAATATTACAACAACACTAAACGAATGGTTGTGCTTTCTAGTAGATGGTTTGGAAATGAAAGTTGTTGCTTGAAAATGGTAAGGATCAGTGCCAACAGGATGAAGAACACGGGTATCAATTGTCGTGTCTAAATAATATTTTGGATGTGTCTGCGATTCCATATCTATCAAAGCTATTGTTTAATGGTCTATAAGGCAAGATCTAATACAAATCCAGAAACACATTCAATGTCAAATACCCAATATAAAAATAAAACACTTATAATCTCATATACATAAAAATAATATACCCAATAATACAATGTTGTTTAGATCCTCCATTACATCTTATATTTATATTAGGTGGATTCTTTCGAAAATACCCTTAAAAACTACGATCAAGCGTGGAACTCTGTTAAGAGTTTCATTTAATAGTTTAAGAAATGAATGGCGTGCATCTAAACCTTCATAATTATAGGTAAAGCTTAAACAGTCAGGGCATCGACAATCACTGGCTTTAAATGGTCGTTTAAGATTATTTTTGTTTGTGAGCGTTTAAGCATAGTGGCATACGAAGTACAAGTGTAAGCTAAATTTTGTAACCCTCAACAAGAGATGAAAATCATAGCCAACCTCCTCCAATCCAAACAATCAATACTAGAAATGTAATTTTATCTAGCCTCCAGTATTATTTGTAGATTTGGCTAGGAAATTCCAATGGCCCTCCCCATGCAATGTTATATAGATACTGAGACACATATCTTGATGTATAGTCCATGGACCATTCCTTTTCTCTACTTTATCCTTGTTATACATAGCAACCACAACAGTAGTTGTTGTGAAGCTAGTCTTGCTATACAACTAAAGAAAAATAAATCTGTTCTCTACTATTTTCGACTTTTCTTTGTTTTGTTTTGTTTTTCTTAACAAATTATAGCAACTCAAATACATATATTGATGTATAGTCCATGGACCATTCCTTTTCTCTAATTTATCCTTGTTATACATAGCAACCACAACAATAGTTGTTGTGAAGCTAGTCTTGCTATACAACTAAAGAAAAATAAATCTGTTCTCTACTATTTTCAACTTTTCTTTGTTTTGTTTTGTTTTTCTTAACAAATTTTAGATAGTTTTTATTAAGTACATTTGGGTCCTTATATTGTGGCATAAAGAGTTGAGTGGCCGAAAATATAAGGGTTACTGAAGCACATATTTATATAATTTTTCCTTACAAAAGCATTCCTTTATTAATATAAAACAGTGAAATTATTTTCCACATGCAGCAACAATAAAAACTATGTATAAAATACAATATTTCATATCAATTATCTATATATTTCAGTCTATTGAATACTCCTTTCTAATATATAACATTTCTCCTACTAGGTTACAGCTTTGCCTCCTAAATTAACTCAACATAAATTACATTAAAATTTCTAATGCAATTGATGCATTATAGGCAAGCATTAGCTGCTACACGGCCCATTTTTGGATATTGGGTACCTTCATAGGTTCATTTTGATAGTAAATAAGTGATAATCATATCACTGATTTTTAATTTGAAAATTATTGTTATGAATAATCATTTATGATATTTTTCTTTGTATTTATTTTTAATAGTAAAATTATGTTTGCATTTAAAAAGTTATTATTAAAATAAATTTTTAAATATTGTTGTAACAACTATTCTATCATTTTTTAGTTTTAGGTTCTTTATATATATATATATATATATATATATAGAAAAGAAGAGAAGGGAAAGGAAAAAAAAACATTATTGAAAGGATTTTAAATATATATTTTACTATTTTAAATTATATATGTCTTCAATACATTTTGAAATTATCTCTAAAAGTCCAAATTTTTTATTTATGAATTTATAGGTTCTCTCATTTGGTTATTCTCTTTAGTTATATAACCTCAGTTTACATATTTTTATACATATAATAGTTTAATCTTTTCCCTAGAAATTTAAGGAAACCACGTTCTTGAACTACATAAGGATTTTCGTGACTAGTGGCTCCAACTAACTGTTTAACAGTCAAAATTCATATAATAGAATAAGAAAAGCATACAGAGCTTGTGTATATATATATATATATATGTATATGTATATATATATATATATATGTATATATATATGTATATATATATGTATATATATATGTATATATATATATGTATATATATATATATATATGTATATATATATATATGTATATATATATATATGTATATATATATATATATGTATATATATATATGTATATATATATGTATATGTATATATGTATATATATATATGTATATGTATATATATATATATATATATATATATATATATATATATATATATATATATATCTGTGACTAGTGGCTCCAACTAACTGTTTAACAGTCAAAATTCATATAATAGAATAAGAAAAGCATACAGAGCTTATATATATATATATATATATGTATATATATATATATATATATATAATATGTAAAAAAACATGTTGCATGTTAGATTTATAATCAGAAGTGTGTTGGTGTCTAAATAAATCACATCACTTTTATTTTTATAGACAGCTTTGAATTCAATTTTTGAAATATTAACACCTATGACAACATTCGACATACACATTTGGAAAATTGATAAATAAGCGAAATAACCCATCCATTAAACAAGGAGATAGAAAATGTTTGAAATATTTGACAGCACTACTTATTTGGTGGAATAGAGGTCTATAAATTTACATGAAACATTATCTTAGGGAGCTTAAAAAACATGGTTTGGAATTGATGCCATAGGGTACCGATATTACTCAATTTGGTTGGAATTATCTATACAAATAAAATTGAAAAATTAACATAAATATAAATAAGATAATGGTCCATTTAATTTTAACTTGAAAACATAAAACCAGAGTAAATACATTTTTCAATGAGAAATTTTGTTTTCATAAAAAACTATTTCCAATATCGTAAAATTCACCTAAGAGAAGTGTATCGAGTGTTTGTCATATAAATTTGACTCTTTAAGTTCACTCACTGGATTCTTCTCTTCACTTATCTTCCTTTAATTTTAATGTTACACTTTTTTTTTACATTCAATAGATGAAATCCTTTCCATAGATTGTTAAGAAAACTAGATTGGGACATGCATAATGATTCATGTAACTAGTGCTCCTCAAGGGTTTAGTCGAATAGTTTAATCCTCCATCCAAGAAATAATGAAAATACATTAGAAAGTATTAGATTTTGAGACATTAACACCAATAAATAAAATGATTCTATTTATGCAACCAAGAATAGCCAATAGAATACATCCATAAACCGTGCCTTCAATATAGTAAGGGACAACACCATATGCCCAATAAAGAAGGTCATTTCAAATAAAAAGATTCCAAATAAGAGATGCACCTAAATCATTCAAGGAGATGGAAAGATGAAATAATATGAGGAAAAATGCTGCTCTACTTGTAAGTAACATTGGGTACCAGGTCACCATTATTTGGGAAAGTGGCAGGTTAATTAAATGTAAGCCATTTTAGATGGTGAACCTGACAAAGAAGAAGTTGAAGCTGAAGAAAAAATATATGAGCTAGAAAAAGTGGAAAATACATTGGAGAGTACCCTTGCAACATTATCAAGGGCTTCATTATACAATCACTTTAGAGTAAGAGGGAGTCTTCATTGGAAGAAAATCATCATGTTGGTATATAATGGGGCCACCCACAATTTCATTAATGATGAAACTATGAAAAATAATGGGTTTAAAAGCCAAATAATTTCAATGTTATAAGGTGATAATTACTGATGTTTTTACAATTCCATGTACTCAAAAAATTTAAAAACTCTATCTCACATTGGGAAGACATCAATTAAATGATGATTTTTATGTAGTGGATATTGGTGAAACATATTTGGTACTAAGTGTTAAATGGATACATTCTTTGGGGTAATTTACCCAAAAATATTAAACCATGGAAATAAAATTAAAATTTGATGGGAAGGATGTGGCGCTTCAAAGTATCATTGATGGATCTCACTCCCCTAAGTGATGACAACCAAGAAAATGGAAAGAACATTTAGGAAATGCCAAGTTTCATGGGTGAAACAATGTTTTGTGAAATCTATAAAATTAAAATTTTAGATACATCATGAATATATTTAACCCATAATTAATAAACTTGATAAAGTTTTTAGAAATATCCCACATGGCTTGCCACCAAATAGAGGTTTTCAACATATCATTAAGTTAAAAACTGGTACTCAGCTGATAATAATCACCCCTTGTCACCACCTTATAATATATTAAAAGAAGATTTAAAAGGCTATCAAATAAATTATATAAATGGGGATTATTAAATCAAGTTCAAACCATTTTGCTTTGTACATTATCCTAGTCAAGAGAAAGATGACATGTTGGAATGTACATTGACTACTAATAATTGACTAAGAAACCCAGAAAAAATAGATATGCAATACCAAGAATTGATGAATTAATCGATGAGATCCATGGAACTATTTTATTTTCCAAAATCAATTTAAAATTAGGATACAATCAATTCCAAGTGTGGGACAAAGATGTTCATAAAACTAAATTTAAGTGTCATTATGGACATTTCAAGTTCATGGTTATGCCTTTCTAATTGACCAATGCTCCAACCACTTTCAGTTTTACATGAGTCAAATACTCAATAAGCATTTGAGAAAATGTGTTTTGGTTTTCTTAAATGATATACAAATATATAGTACCTGATGGGAGGATCACTTAAAATATTTAGATATAGTGTTAGAACTACTGGAGTAGTAACCTCTTTTTTTGTTTTAAATGTCTAAATGAGAATTCAAAATGTTGGAGATTTTATACTTGTAATATGTCATCAATAGTAAGGGATTACATGTTGATTAAGAAAAAAACTAAGCTATATTATATTGGCCCACTCTTACTACCATGACTTAATTGAGATGGTTCTTGGGGTAATGCTCTTATTATCCAAGGTTCATTAAAGGCTTCTCTTTAAGAGCCATCCCTTTAACTAATTTGACATAAAGGGGAGCTTTTCATTGGTCTATAATTGTTCATTCCACAATTGAAAAACTTTAGTAAGAAATGAATTCATGTCAAAAATTTCATAACCCTTTGTGCTAGAATGTGACACATCAGGTGAAGCAACATGTGTTCTAATATATGAAGGTCATCTATTTTCATTCAAAATTTTAAGACATAAATATCATAATCATAATTACTCTATATATGACAAAGAAATGCTAGTAATAATGCATGCTCTAGACAAGTTTTGTCAATACTTGGTATATGTAAAATTTGTGGTCAGAATGGATCATAATAGTTTACAATTTTTTTTAAAAAGGATCTGAATGAGAGATAAACAAATTAGGTGATCAAGGTTAAAGATTTTGATTTTGACATTGAATATGTGAAAGAAAAAATAATATTGGGGTAAATGCACTATCGAGAAAACCATCTTTATGATGTATATATATAATTATCATTAATTGAAAAACTTTCATAACAATGGAGTATTTAAAAAATAGTTTGATAATGTGAAGTATCTAAAATTGTCATTAATTATCATGATTATCCATTGGCAAGACACCCAGGCTATTTTAAGACATATAAGTAGGTAAGAGAAATGTTCTTTCAAAAAGCGATTAAAAGTGAAATTCTTAGGTACATTATGGAGTGTCCTACTTGCCAATGAATTAAAATAGAGAATGAATTTCTAGCATGATTGTGGTATCCCTTTCCCATTCTAACTCAAAAATGGGAAGATATTTCAATGGAGTTTATTACTAGGTTACCTATTGTTTAAGGGGAGAGTTTCCTCTTTGTAATTGATGATTATTTGACAAAGTAAGCTTACAATTTTTCTCCACTCCCCACTAAGTATGATTCCACCTTGATAGCTAGAATATTTTATATAGAAATTTTAAAATTAGATGGGCTATCAAATAACATTTTTAGTGATAGAAATAATAGATTTATGAGTTTGTGTTAGCAAGAACTCTTCTACCTAGCAAGGATTGAATTGACCCCAAGTACAAATTATAATCCCCAAATGGATGGTCAATTAGAATCCATTAATAAGTGGATTAAATAGAATTTAATGAGATATATTTAAGGGCAAAAAAATTCATGGATTAAATGGTTGCATTTAGGAGAATTATTCTATAATACGTCGTAACACATGACAATTAAAATTACACCTTTCAAAGCTTTGTATGTGTATAATGAAAATTCTTTCATGGATTTAGTCATTCACAATAATAGAGTTTTGGGAGATAAATACTTGATCTAACAAAGTTATTATATCCTTAAACCTCTCAAGGATAATCTTCAGTAAGCACAAAATAAAGAAATGTTGTAGGCATATCAACATAGAACATGAAGGAAATTTGATGTAGGGGACATGGTATATTTTCAATTGTAGCCCTCTAGGTAGTCTTTGATCAAACAAGGTGGACCTAAGAAAATCAAACTCAAATTTTATTGTCTATAAAAAATCATGAAGAGAGTGGTGGGGGGTTGCTTATGAGTTTGAATTACATGGATGTAGTTGAATACATAATATTTTCCAAATTTTGTATTTAAAGAGGGCACTTAGACAACATATTATCCCTTAGATGAAGATGGAAAGTTGATTTTAATACTCACATCCATCCTTGAGGTCTATGAGAAAAGGTTACAAAACATAAGCATCAAAGAATACTTGATTTATTGGAAAAAATTGTTAGTTGAGGATGCCACATAGGAATGAATGATTACTTTAAAGTATCCTAACTTATAGTTTCTTGAGGACAAGTAATTTTGGGAATGGATTACTTAATTATAACCTTCACCACCATTAATAAATGACCATACAATAATATGCAATCATTACATTTTAGGAGGAGCATTATAGTTTAATTATAAAATCACCCACGCAAGGAGCATCAAACATAAAAATAGTCATGTGGGGATTGCTTATGAATTTGAATTACATGGATGTAGTTGAATACATAATATTTTCCATATTTTGTGTTTTAAAGGGCACTTGGACAACATATTATCCCTTAGATGAAGATGGAAAGTTAATTTTAATACTCACATCCATCCTTGAGGTCTGTGAGAAAAGGTTACAAAATTGAAGCATCAAAGACTACTTGATTTATTGGAAAAATTTGTTAGTTGAGGATGCCACATGGGAAAGAATGATTATTTTAAAGCATCCTAACTTATAATTTCTTGAGGACAAGCAATTTTGGGAAGGGATTACTTTAATATCCCCTTCACCACCAATAATAAATGACCATACAATATATGCAATCATTACATTTTAGGAGGAGCATTATAGTTTAATTATAAAATCACCCATGGAAGGAGCATCAAACATAAAAATAGTCATGTATTATTAAATAGGAGTGCCCTTATCCATTTTTTAAAAAAAAAAACCATTAATAGTAATATTTATTTATTATTTAATTGATTAGTAATCAATAATCATTTTAAGAAAGGTCAAAATCTTTAGAGAATACATGTCATTTGATGGAAAGATATGAAGGTATTTATATTTAGCAATTGGTGAGAAGGAAAAGCATTCAATCATATATTTAAACATTTATCTTTATATAAGCATCATGATTTATAATTGATTTTAAAGATGAACCCCATTAATTGTGTAAGGTGATTCTAAGGATGAAAACCCTTGTCATCATAATAACCCAAGGATGAAAAACTTTGTCATCATAATAAATCAAGGATGAAACCACTTTAGGATTTATATTTGATTATATAAATTTTAAAAACACTTGTATTGAATAATTAATACAACTACATTTTATTATTTAAAGTATTATTCAATGTGCAAGTTTATATTTATGAAATATAATTTCAAAATGAATGCCAAGAAAATTAAATTCTTGTATAATATTTTGATTAGGAATATTACAATAGATGAATGAATAAGTAAAGAAAAGGAAAGGTCTATGGAAGATATGAAGCACAATATCTATATAACATTGCATGGTAATGACCATTAGAATTTCCTAGCCAAATCTATAAATAATACTTGAGGCCAAATAAAATTAAAATTTTAGTATTGATAATTTGGATTAAAGGAGGTTGGCTATTATTTTCATCTCATGTTAAAAGATAATTTTTTTTCCTATGTTTATATATGACTTTGAATTCAATTTTTGAAATATTAACACTTGTGCCAATATCCAATATACACAATTAGAACATTAATAAATAAGCAAAACAAGACATAAATTAAATGAGGAGATAGAAAAAGGATAAGCTAGTTGAGTCTTCCATTTCCACGGAGCAACCAATTAAAACCGACACTATGGTGGCAACTATGTCTCAACAACCCCCTATCATAGCCCAACTTGCCTCTATGCCACTATTTATAGCTATTAAATTCCTTTCTCCTAATATGGCATCCCTTGTGCAAGAGATAAGATCTCTTTAATCCAAGGTCTTATATCTTGAACAAGGTACCACTAGACCTACACATGCTTTGGATTCTTTTGTTCTTCTACATACACCATTGGCACATTATATTGCTTATACACCCTTGCCATAAGGTTTTTTTCAATCTAAGCTTACTCTTTATGATGGAAAGGGTGATCAATAGACACACTTGACAGTATTTCATGTAGCATGTCTGGACTATGTACCCAATGATTGGCTACTTATCAAGTTATTTATATAGATCTTAAAGGATTATGCATTACACTGGTTCTATAGTTTATTGAATCAATTAGTTCATGCATTCAATCCTTTAACTAACATGTTCTTAGCATGTTTCAGAATTAACATTGGAGATAAGGTTTCATATGTTAAAATTTCTCAATAGAAACAATGACCAAATGAACATCTCATGAAATATGTTCTTCAGTATAAGACCATCTTAGCTAAAATGACTAGACCCATGGCAAATCAGGAGTTACATGACCTCTTTAAATAGAGTATTGTACCAAAACTTCATGAATCAATCATGTTTAAGTGATTATCTTCCTTCACTAAATTGTGTCATACATTAAAGAAAAGAGAAGTGAATCGTATTTCAATGGGAAAACTCAAGTATATAAGCATTCCAAACACAAATAATAAGAGTAAAAATAAAGTCCCATATAAGGTCAGGTTCAGTGATACAAAAGGGCAAATTCAACCTATATTAAACGTAGCTTAAAAACCTCCCAAACATATAGTTTTATCAACACCCTCTCAACATACTTTCTTACATCTTCTAGTTCCTCCATCCAAGGTTTTACAGTAACTTTTGAATTGTAATATTATATCTCTCCATCCTATTCAATAAGTTAATTCAACCGAACCTCTTCCCAAGGGATATAATCAACGTGAATTTTGTGATTATCATTGGGCACTAGGCCACACTACAAATAGATGCATCAATTTGAAATATAAGATACAAAACTTGATAGATGATAACGTACTTAATCTTGGCACTTCAGTTGAGCCTCCATAGGCAAAACCAACATAGGATGAAGCTTTGATAATCTTCTCAAATCCATTTCCATAGAATTAAAAATAGGATATAGGGGACACATAAGGGGTTCACCGTGCATATCATGCACATCCACCATCAATTACATACCAGATACCCTTAGTGGAGTGACATCCTTTGAATGGTATGATCAATGTGTATGAGTCTAGAGTTAAATCTAGACCTTAGATATCCTACTCAGATTAAGAGATTATAGAAGATAATTCATATTATAAAGCACTTTTTTTTATCATAACACATATTCATAATTAGCCCATTCACAATGTTCTCATCAATAATGGATCTGGCGTCAACATGTTCACCATTGCATTATTATAGAAATTGAGATATTCAGAGTAGGATATCATCTTAACAGATATAGTTATTAGTAGAATTAGTGCACACATACAGAGTTAATTGGGTGAGATTGTACTTCCTTTATAGACTGGCCCAACACATGTGACCACACATTTCACTATAGTTCTTAGTGGAGTTTTTGATATGTTACTTGGTCACCCATGGATTCAAAAAATTTGAGCACTATCATCTATAGTTTAAAGATGCATGAAATACATTCATGCTAATCAGGTTATTATAGTTGGTGGAGTTCTGTATGAGTTACCACTACCAAATTTAGAGCCATCTACTTTTTAGTTATCAGTTCTAGCTTCTCCACTAGTATTAGTTTCCCCATTAGTTATAGTTCTTCCTCTGGTATAGATTCAGACACGATTTGCACATACATCACCAGTAGAGAGGGTTCATACACCACCACAACTTTAGGATTTTAGATAGCTTATAGCTATAGTTTTCACACCCAGAGCAGTCTCATTGAGATATTATTGGTAAATACATAAAGCACATGTTTAGAGAGCATATCCTACTTCTAGATCAGCCCCTAAGAGCCCTATAGTTACATCCACTTTTTAAAATTAAAGTGGGACCAAATAGTTAGTTTCTACTTAGAGATTTCAAAGCATCTACAACATATATAGCTTTTAGATCCATAGTCATGGCATTTTCATCATGATTCACATTCACACACAATTCCACTCCTTGATACAAGGCACCATAATAGGGAGTATCCCATGAGACTCATCGGTAAGTATCATCCTATCCTAGCCTAATTGTACATAATATTTCCTTCTTGATTGTACATAGTTCTAATATTTCCAAAAAATACAAAAACAATACCAAATTCATAAATACCAAAAAATATTTTGATTGTGTGCATCACCCATGATTTACATTACTATTACCATTCTAAGACTTATATTTATTGTTTCATGCTATTGTTTCTTGATTATCTACATTATCATACTTCACTTGATCTTCTTTGAATGTGTATAGTGACATCTAGTTAAAAATTTCTTCACTCTACCCATTAAAGAGGCATTCATACTTCTACATTCAAGACACACATCAATATACATAACCCATTGGGGGCATTTTCCTCATGACAACACCATTTAGGTTATGTCAATATTACACTACATAATCTAAGTTATTATATTGATGTACATTACTCACCAAATTATAAAGATTATTATATAAACATTTCAGTAGTATCTAGCACTTGTTTATCTCTTAGAATATACCCAATCTTGTATTAAATGTGTCTTTCATACTTTCACTCTTACTTTGATTAATTAGTTGTGATTATACATTTTCTAGTTTTTTACATGTTTTCCTTCCTTGATTTAAATAGCTATATGAAATTGCATTTCCAATTCTAATATTGTTTCTTATATGTGCCTTAGGAAATATGCTAATGTGCTCTACTTTTATTCATGTGTGTGTGTATCTTTAGATATTTACCAATGTCCCTTGTTTGTACCTTTTTATGTGCCCTTGTCCCTTATCCCTCGTGCCAATCTTTGCTTGTTTCAAGTTATATGTGTATGTGGCATTTGAACATGCCTTCTATTCTTGATTTCTAGTTTGAGTGACATATGTTCATGTCCCTTATTTTTGTGGCCCCTTGGCCAACCTTGTATGCTTCTTGCCTCTTGCTTCTTGCTTTGTATGCTTGTTACTTTATTGTTTATCTTTATTTTCAATGTCATGATCCATATCATGCATTTAAATTTCTTTCTTAGATGCCATGATGTAAATCATTCTCCATCCCTCCTTGACAACTAACAGCTAAAATTTATAGTTCTAGTTCAATACCTTACACATGATTTTACATTGTGATATCTATCTAGGCACACTCATGTTGATCTAACAATATTTCAATAAAAATATTTCTATATCTAGATACATCTTCTCAAATTTCATTGTTTTATCATGTATCTAGCACACTTGTAGGACTCTACTCTTCTAAGGGAAGTCATTTTAGGTTAAATCATTTCTACCCTTGGAAGAGGGGGTAATAAATAGGGGTTGTTATAGAGATCAAATCTCCTAACAGTCAAAACAATAACATTTAAATCTTCGAATTCAAAATCTAGAGGCTAAACTAGTCAGAACATAATATAAAAATAGTGATAGTTCTAGATTAGTAGCCAATTTTAGCATAGGACAATAATATCAAAAATGCACATCAATACCAAACACAAGGGTGTCCTCATTTTGGTGCTCTTGTCTAGATAGAAAAAAACCTAAGTTTTCCAGTAACAGGCATAAAAGTAAGTTTAGCTATAGTTTTTGCACATCTAAGACAATCAAAATCAATAGTTTTAGTAGAGTTTTCTCAAGAAATCTATAAATAGGGGGTATCATGCACAATATGATGACTCTCACTTCTAGTTTTAGATTAGGTAGTTGACATAGCTTCTAGATCAGAATCAATGTTCTAGACACCAATAATTGGGGGCAATCTGTATAACATATTGGTCTTCTTTATTTTTGAGTTTAGTTTATTACCCAGGCAATCTAAATAGTTTCATGCCTTACTCTATCTATAGGTGGTTTGCATCCTTTCATAAGTTGAAATTTCATATAAATTTATATTCCCAAGTACCTGAGTTATTCAGTAGCACTAGTTTTGGAGTGGATTTCATACAAGCCTAATCTTCATCTATCCAATGGCCAAGAGTGGCCTAGTTTTCAATATACATTAGACTATCCATACCACATTGTCATCCTTTCAGAGCATCCATGGGGTCCATGAGCCATCTCATATGGCATCTAGTATATACTAGTATCACTTCATAGCTTCATTTCAGGGGGCAATGATGGAGCCAAAGGTCTAACTAGCCTTTGTATTATTGAGCCACCTCTTCAACGGGATTAGACACACATTCCAAACATTGATTGACACACATAGGATTCATTAACTTCACTTAGTAGGTGATGATGGATTCAAAGGACTTGCCTTTTCATTATTGGGCCACTTTCTAGGGAATTGATCACTCATCTCCATTGATGATATAACTTTTGGTATAACATCATCCAACACAATCTAACTTTACTTAACCTACTCAGGATCACAATAATTTTTTTTATTGGTTCACATACCCCATCAAGCATATTCATTCCTTTCTTTTCCTTTTAAGTTTAATCATCTTTTGTATGTTCTTGTTTTATAACACATATAATAAGAATTTATCTACTTATTATTTCATTTTGTAGATTCACAATTACACAATGTGCTCTCTATGCGCTATCCAACATTAATCAGCATCACACAAGCTTCATAGGCTTCAGCTTTACAAGTAAGTTTAGGTATGATTTTTATTTATTTCCTTTAGCCTAGTGTTTCAATTTATTGTATCACTAGAATACAAAGGGGAAATGTATTCATTTAAAATGCAATATTTTGTTACTTTAGTGTGGCTAGTGACACCCAATCCATAGGCCCTCCTTTTTGTTTGAACAACCCTTGGAGGCTTTTCTTTCACCAATTCCCAGTCATCCATATCCTTCTAGACTCAACCCTTACAGACCTAAGTAGCTCTTTCAGGTCTAGATCCATCCCCAATGTCTCATTCCTTTTCGACAATATTGCCCAACTTGGATAAGAGCATTAACACCTAGGGTGTCATGTTTTTGGTGCTATTGTCCAAGTGTAAATTTGGTTGATATGGTCATTTTATTATATATATTTATCCTAATTCATGTCATCTTAATACAAATTAATTTAAACCAAGATCATTAAATCCCCTATAAAATGTCATTCAAAGTCGATTTAGAAGGGTTGACACTCATTTATAGGAGATAAGGAAGAAAACAAGTAAGTACACTCAAGCACTTTTCCCTATTCTCTATATATACCCTTCCAATATTATTCTAAGCTTATTCAAATATTTAAAATAGTCCCAAGCCATTTGAAGTACACTCAATTTTTCATTTAGTTATATTTTCATACATAATTGCACCAAGCACTTTAAATAGAGAACTACATTAGTTTGATCCCATCTCAGAGTATTGGTATGTAGACATTGTGCCCACACATAGGGTGTGAAGTGCATCCAACATATCTTTTACACACTAACCCCTTTTCCCTCTTTCACAAATTTCCTTTCAATTTTAAGCACAAAGAGCTCTTAAGGCTTTTAAAGATTAAAATAGGCACACAAAAAGCTAAACAAACTTTAGGGTTTTGATATTTCACTGATATAATAACATAGACCTACTAAATAGAACCTAGAAAACATAGATCACTTGGACAACAACATCAAAAAAGGACTACAACACCAAACAATAGGGTGTCCTACTTTTGGTACTCCTATCTAATTAGAAAATGAAGTTCAAGAACCTATTTATGATACTATTCTAGTTTTATACCTAAATTTTCAAGCCATGTCTCAAATCAGATAGCTCAAAATAATCTTAATTAGATTTCTCTTTACTCTCTTACTATTTTTTGAAAGGTCAAATTATTATTAAATTTCATAAATCATTAGCCAAAATTACAAATATTGTTTACTGATTTCCCTAGTCAGACTTATTTATTAAATAGGAATAAAACTCATTTATTCCTAAAAAAAATAAAACACAAATACATATGTGGGGATAAAAAAAGGACATATCTAATATATAGTCAAAAGACTTTCCATAGTCTCAGTGTATCCTACATATCCCTAAAGGTCCTTAGACTGATGTAATTCTCCCTCTTAAAGTGTTTTTTATTTATTGATATTACAAATAAGGATGAAACTAATAAATTGAATTTGATTCTTGATAATAAAATCCCTTAACTTACAATAATATAGCTTCAGGCTTAATTAGAAAGATTACTTCCCTTTTTCTTAATATGGAATAGAATTTTCAAGTTATTACTAAATGTGTATTGAATGACCTTGGTGTGATTATATAGAGGAATATTTTGAATATTTACATTTACTGAATTAGCTAAAATCATATAAGGGCCAACATAAAACTTTTCCAAATATAAAATTTAATGTTGGAGCATAGGGATCAAGAACACACTAGGGGACAAGGTTGATTTATGTCCATATCCACCTATTGCAGTCTTATCCCAAAAAGATAAAGAGTATTCTTATTTAAATAACAAAAATTTGTAAGCATAATAAGGATAATTGAATAATGTTTCTAGTAACTATAACATAGTAAGTGTAATAGTGAAGGCCTACATAGAGGTTACAAATTAATGGAATGGAGGTTAGACCAAGTAAGGTAAGGATGTCAAAAATAAACCTTGTGAAGCATTTGATGATTAAATTTAAGTACCTACAACACTCTCATATTAGAGAATACATATTATTGTATTACAAATAACCAATACGTAAAATAAAAACAATAAATCATTCTTCATTCTTCACCACAATGACATTGTTAAGGTATAGTTATGTGTTCACATTATTAACACAAATGTAAATATTATTGTTAACAATATTATGTTATTATTCTCTATGTTAGTTTACCAAATATATTGTGAGTCATAATATATTTATATTTTTGTGTTTCGTTGGAATGAGTTTTGATAGGCATATTTGGAGATTTATGTGGAGATTTGATCTCCCCAAATATAGGAATGTTATTTATATATAATTTGTATCTCTTATATGAAATGTAATGTAATAGAAGGAAAAATAATATCAGTGTGTTTATTCTCTAATAATGTCTCCCGAGGTTCTTGATAATTAACATGAAATTTTGTTGAAATCAAAACTAAAATCAATATATGGTTTCAGATCCATTATCTATTATTCGTTACAATAAGAGTCCTATGAATTTTAAGATAAATTTAGGTCTTTGGAATATTTGATTTTAGCTCCATTTTGAGTGACCTGAATGGTGGTACCATATTCAAAGATGCTAAGAACTTGGGTGTAAGGAGTATAAAGTGAAGTTTATAATGCCTCTTCTATTGTAGATAATTCAATGAATAAGATTATTGGATTAAAGGAAACTCAATTTTGAGTGAAGTCTGATTGTAGATATATCCATGTGCCCACTATAAAATTTTATATTTTACCCTATACATCATGACTCCATAGTTTTATTCTACCTAGGTGTTCTTCTTCATCAATTTATGTATCAATTATGCCATTAGCATCCAATATTGATAATGTGTTATAAAATGTATTAGCTCTATGTAGATTTTTAAGTCGTGTACCTTATCAACTAAGTATGTAGATTCTATTTATCTAGCTAGCTATTAATATGAAATACATCACTTAATTTGGAATAAAGTAGATTAGAATGAATTAAAGCATGAGGATAACAAATCCTCCTTCCATTGAAATCAACCATCATTTAGGGTTTGTTCTCTCCAATAGATTGTAGATCACCATTCAAATTAAATAAGTATGTAGATTTATTGACTGCACTCATGTAAGTAATAGATCTAAACCATTTTCCTTATCTCAAGTACCACACAAGTGACTAGTATAATTGGAATTCTGAATTTCACTTTTATTCATGAAAAGGACACAATACATGGAGCATTCATATGTTAATTTGTTGAATGAGCAGTAAGATCCATGGTATTTGATAAACTAAGTTGATGCATGCAAGGAATAAAATGTATGAAAGTTGAGTCTTTCTTTTTATTTTTTTTAGGATTATTAATTATATATAATATTCATCTAATTATTTTTTTAAAATTCAAAAGGTCTTTTAAGGTTATGCTAAATATAATATAATTCTTCCCTAATTTGATAAATGTGTTAATTACATTTGCTTTTATAGCCATATAAAGTCATATTAAGGTCATATAAAGTAGTTTTCATGTCCAACTGTGTTATCTAAAATATGGCCAAAATATTTTATGTCATTATATATAATTTAGTTTTGTTTACAAAATAGTCTTGTCAAAAATTTTAGTTTTTTATGTTGACATTTAAAATAGGTTTTGGGTTAAACAATTGTCATGAAGACTTATTATATAATTTAAGAGTGTTATTCATTAATTATGTCTATTTTATTGTTGAAATTAAAGTTCAAAGGTCATTATTGTAAAAGAAAATCAAGTTAGAAAATTCAAAGTGTTCATATGTTGAAAAATTCAAAGTCATTTAGTCTTAGAGTCATGGAAACATTTTCATTTGTATGTGATGTTCGAATTATAAGAAGTCTTATCATAAAAAAACATGAGCTTCATCAAGATATAAACTAAGTAAACAACTTCACCAATTAGAGGAAGGAGGAAATAAAGGCTGGAGGATTCATATCCTCTCATTAGGCAATAGTGACAAGGCCACTTTCTAATTTAGTGGAATTTTTATTTTGAGCATGGTGTGGTGTGAATAGGAGGAAATTTTATATATTTTTTCATGCTTTTTTAATAAGTGAACTCTATATTCCTATTTAACCTCTTTGAAATATGAAAATGATGAGAGCTAGAATCTCTATTGCACATCATGACACAGTTTATAGTAAGCCACTTGTAAAACCAATATTTTGGTTGTTGGTTATCCATCAATAAAACCATTAGGTATTATTTTGTATTTTATAGTTAGCCACTTGTAAAAACATTATTTTGGTTGTTGGTCAACCATTTATAAAAACATCACATAAGGTTTATAATTATCCTCTCAAATTCACCAAGTCATGAGTCTAGGTGAAGATATGGGAGAATTGTTTTCCCCATGTTCACATTAAGGGGGGTGTAGGATAGGATTAATAATGTTCACAAGGGGGTGAATGTTGAGGTATAGTTATATGTTCATATTATTAATAGCAATGTAAATATTATAATTAAAAATATTATGTTATTAGTGTACATGTTAGTTTACAGAATTTATTGTGAGTCATAATTTATTTGAATTTTAATGTGCTGTTAGGAGTTTGTTAGGTTGAGTTTTAATATGGAAATTTGGATATTTTTGTGAAGATTTGATCTCCACAAATATAGGAATGATATTCCTATATAATTTATATCTCCCTATGAAATGCAATACAACCAAAAAAAATTTACACGTATATTTTCACTACAAAACTTATTATAAAAATGCCCTGACAATGACTACATGACTAAAATCTATTATATGCCTATCGAGCGATCGAAACTACATGGCATTTGTAAATCATTATCAAATAAAATGCATTACCAATGGCCAATAAGAAAAAACATAAATTCAAATAATTTCAAAGGCAACCATCCATAGACATTTTCCAAAGCAACCCCTAATTTAAAATAAAATGTATGATTGTTAGTAATAAAATTTACACATAAAATAGATTTTTGCAACCTTCCCACTGATGAAAAATCATAATATATATCATTAATTAACTTTAGTGACATGTCATCCTTAATTAAATTCAACCTCATCACTAACAATCCCACATAAGCTCACTAGCAACCCTTGTGCCATATGTCATGGCAACAATGGACATTGGAAATTGGGTTTAGATAGTCTAATTCATGCCAATATGGGTTTGAAATGCTATATAGTTTTGATGGCTTTTCATTTATAATGTTTTGGGCAAAAAAGTATCTGTGTATAGTTCTCTCTATCAATTATTTTAGTTTTCAATTTGTAATCTATTTTTTTTTTTTGTTTTCGCATAGTGAAACATTCATTCTATTCATTTATTATGATATCAAAGGTTTTCTTAGATAGTTTTCCATGCATGAACAAATGGCCAACACATTGAATCATAACCATAAATCCTCTAGCCTTCCCACCACAACTATAAGGGAAAATATACACAATTATTTTCTACTCCAAACCTTTTTACCAGTCTATCCAGGTCGAGCTATCAAATATACATGACATTTTAAAAATTAATAAACTATTGCATTCCTTATGACCAATAAATCAAATCATAACAAAAAAAATTATGTTTTCAAATTTATGGCTCTCACCCTAACAAACACCCTCTTTCCTCCATGAGGATAGAGACACCCATCCACAAACATTTTCTAATAAAAACTTTACTGTAATAGGAACAAAATGTATTAGTGTTATAAATAAAACCTACAAATGCAAAATATTCTCGTGCCACTCACACAAACAAAGTGATTCAAGCTTAACCCATCTCACAATGGTTGTATGCCTAATTGTTCGTCTATTGATACAATGTTATCATACTGAATAAGTAAACTAAATGTTTCATTATGCGAAAACCATGATAAAAAATGATTTTATGAAGTTCTGTCATTTACGAAAAATCACAATAAATGTCAATAATAAATTTTAATTCTATGTTGTCCTTTTATATCTACTACTTTGTTACTACTTTACCAACATACATGCTCTTGTGACCTTCAAGTCCTATGACGCAATCACACCAAAATATGTCACACGTCAACAAAATATAAATACAATCATATTCATTTTCCAACTTCAAATATAAACTGTAGATTAAATGAAGAATGGGGGACTTGTCACGGTAGGTGAAGGAATGCCTATTCACGTAAACATGTTTTAAACACTATTACCAGGGGTTTTGTCTGCGGCATAGTTTATTCCTTCCTTAAATAGTAAAACCAATGGATAGAGTATGATTCCGAGGAGCTACTAACAATGAAAAGATTCCTGCCTAGAGTAGGTCGAACGGTACATACACGGACAAAGTAACAGTGCCAAAATAATGTAAGAAAATATACCCCTATTTCGTGGAATGAATATACTCTTCACGTTGAAACATGAATAAATAAATAAAAATATCGCGATAAATTTCAGAGTGTGCATTTTCACGTAAAATATTGTAGCGTAAAAGAAAACAAGGCGCTCGGCTTTTGTGTTATGATTGAGATGGAAACAACCCAGATTATCGTTACCACCCAGAAGTGTACATTGCAGTACACTTTATAAGAAACATCTTAGAACTTTAAGTTTCTACTTGCTAATTCGTCGGATAGGGTACAATGTGAATTTACCTGCGTCCAAGACATTTCCTTGGGAAACTCTACTACGGATGTTTGTTTTTCTTTGCTACTTTCCTATTAATTCCGTCCACAGACTGGGATCCATATAAAAGGCTATAAAAGTAAGATTTTTTCAAGCATGTGTAAGTTGTATACGGTCAATGGTGTTTTATCACTGCAAGAAATTTTAATTAGTGTCTCAGCCAATCCATGTTATCGATATTTGTAGCCTGCTGGTTCGAAGCGTCAATGACAACCGCGGTTGCGTTGGCAGACATCTATATATAAGCAATTGACGACGAAAATCTGCAAATATGCTGCCATGATGCGGAGAATTTCGTACAACGATGCTGGGAGCTATATTACAATTGCTTGTATCTCATGAGAATGTTCGTCCTATTTACGATGAGCTTTGAACGCTGCCCAATAGAAAAATAGGTTAGTATTAGATTTCCATGGTGTGTTTTGTTCGGAGTCTCCAGTTATCGCAGAATTGAAACAAATTGAGGGGGAGGATATTCATGCAATTTCTAGGCTACCTCTGGAGCTGGGCATTGCGGGAGGCTGATCCTATTATGTTTGCAGAGATTCAATACTAACCAGCGTTTCGGCTCATCGTGATTAGGATCAGCCTTCTGATGGATAAAAATCAAGGCAGCTGCGGGACAAATTGAAATGCGTAGAGGACGAATATGATTTATGAAAACGCTGTGGAGGTGTACCCTCTCCTGACGGTGGTTACTCCATCATTATAATTTTTTTAATGTTAATTATACATATTATTATTAGGAATTACACGAATGACATGTCGCGCAAATACTCTTAAAAAAATGTCT
This sequence comes from Torreya grandis, assembly GCA_037957365.1. Taxonomy (NCBI): domain Eukaryota; kingdom Viridiplantae; phylum Streptophyta; class Pinopsida; order Cupressales; family Taxaceae; genus Torreya; species Torreya grandis. Next base: position 2,164,068 of record JARHVA010000285.1, on the reverse strand, counting down.
TGTTACTTGTTTGGAGAGAGGGCGGGAAATAAGAAGAATTATTTGTACAGAAGTGTTACACATTTTATTCAAATTCTACATAATGTATTCAATAAACTCCATCAAACATATCTCGATACTTTTTGAATATTTAATATTTTATTTTAATTTTTATGATAAAGATTAAAAAATGATAACAAGTGAAACGTAGACCAAAAAATGAAAAAAGAATTGTAACATATTCTATAATTGATATATGTTTGTAGAAAAAAAGGTAATTTAGTTAAAATTTAAAAAATAATATAAATGAAAAGATTGTTAAAAAATATATTAATATTAAATATTTTAATGAAATATAATAATTCTATTTCAAATTTGTTTTATTTATATAGTTAATTTTTTAATTATTTTAGTAACATTCATTGAGTTAAAGACCTTGTAATAAGTAATAAGAATTAAATCCTATTGAAGCGTGTTAAATTTTTTTATCATATTTATTTTATTTTATATAAAAATGTGAAATATTAATTTGAATTAATACAAATTCAAAAAAAATCTATACATTCTTACATACACATTAAAATATAAGAAAAAATATTAATAGTGTTTAATGCCAAAAAAATAATATTTATATAACAAATTTATCATCATAAAAAAAAGGTGTTCATATCATTGATTTAATTTATTGGCCACTAATTTTTAGTATTTATCATTTAATCATTGAAAAGTAAACATATCTATACCACTACACTCAAATCCTATGACATTACCGTACCAATATACACCATGCATAAAAAACAAGGATATATTATTATATTCATTTTTTAACATCTATTATGAATCTGTGATCAAATATGAAACACAAGAATCAAATTTTTATTGTAAAAACAAACTAAAATTTTTCTCTACATAACAAAAAATTATGGAAAAAAAAACATATAAAATATGAATAAAATTATGATTTGCACACTTCCAACACAATAACAAAATTTCTATGATAAATTATGCTTTCATATATATACTAATTATTGCTTCTATGACCTGGAAATGTAGTTCGTTTATAATAAACTTTATATATGCTAATGAAAAAGAATAATTAATGGTACACATTAGCTCAAAATATAAATTTAAGCGCTAATTAATTTTTTATATTCTTATCGTTTGTAATAACTACTCAAAATTTTATAGGTTGTCGTGATTGTATAGGAAATTAAGTACCTTTTAGGTGCATTATCTTATTTACCTAAGTTGTTTGAAAAATGGCTTAGAACTTATTTCATGTCATATTTAATCACAGCTTATAAAATGTGTTACTCAGGGGACATTGGATACATAAAATGAAAGAAATCACTTGCATTATATATTGCTAAACAAAAAAAACACACACATATATATACATATACATATACATATATATATATATATACATATATATATATATATATACACACACATACATACACACACATACATATATATACATACATACATATACATACATACATATACATACATACATATATATATATATATATATATATATATATATATATATATATATATATGCATGCATGCATGCATGCATGCATGCATACATACATACATATATATAGACACACACACACACACACACACACACACACATAAAGAGAGTACAAAGTGTAGGTACATAAATGTCAACGTGAAAGTACAAACAAGATAGAAGATACATTAGAGATGATTATGCTCCAAACAATGAATACCATAACTTTATTATTGAGTTGATGAACACCTTATTTCTATAAAAAAAATTAATTGTAATTATTTTTAATTATTTTCATAATGTTTTGTTACTTATAATTATATATGTTAATTTAATTAGATATTTAATTAATTAATTTTTCTTTATTTTTTCATACAATTTTTTTATCATGATTTTTTTAATCATTTATTAAATTTATTTTATGATTGAAATATTTTACACTTTTAAAGTATACTAAATCACATAGTAAACATTCATGCAAACCACAACCACATAATTGAAAAAAAATGATAATTTATTTTTATATATAAAGTAATAATAAGATTGAAACAAATAGTGTAAAATTTGAAGCAACTCACTCTTTAAACAATGTAAGTTTTTAAACAACTTTTTATTTCACAAATGTTTGCAAAAAGTGGGCAAGTGGAAATTCCATATTTTCTCAAGGAAAATACTAGGCCAAGGAGAAATGTGGGGCAATTCATTTCTCTATAACATATAATATTTCATTTATATAAATTATATTTACATTTTATATATTTATATTTATGATGTATACATTTGTATTTTCATCTATTTCAATGATTCATGTTACATACGTCTTTTATATTGCCTTGTTTATTATTATTATTTATATGTTTTATGTACATTTATTACCATGATAATTCTGTTAGTTATTTTCATGTGTCCCATCCCTTTGATCTTCCATGTCCCCTCCCTATATCCATCTCACCCCTCCCTCCCATCTCACCCCTCCCCTTCCACACACATACACGTGTCATGAAAAGGGATGAGATAATGATCAAGGTAAAAAACTGTATTAAAAATAAAAGAATAACATGTATCTGTGTATCCATGTCCCCACACACAAACACATAATTTTTGTGGTTTTATGTATTTATTACCATGATCATTATAATAGTTCTTTTCATATGGTTCATATCCTTGATATACATACACATGTATGAAGGCATGCACACATGCATGCGTGCATGTGCACACACATGTTATTATCCTATATTTTATGTGTTGCTTTCCATGACTATTATATTAGTCTTTTTCATGTACCTCATCTCCTTAATGCTACATATCCCTCCAACACACACACACACACACACACACACACACACACACACACACACACACACACACACACACACACACACACACACACACACACACACACACACACACAACTTTTAATGATCGTATATTATTCTTATAATTTATATTTTGTTCAATTTTCTTATATCTTATTATGTTTACATCATAAATTCCTTTAATATTATAAAATTATTTTATTTTCATGTATCTTCTATTTTATTTGTTATTGCTAGATTTATTATCTATTGCATATAAATTCTTGTGTTTGAGTTTTTTACATTATTCTTGACGTTCATCATTATACAAGATGTTATTCCTTGTACCTTATATGCTTCCATGATCTTAATGTAATTTCATTACTTGATATGTTTTCTATTCTAAATTTTTTAATGCTTCACATATATTTACATCATTATTTTCACAATATATAATATTCACAATTATTATAAGTTTGAATACATATTTCTAAAATGCCCAACCATTCTGTCATTAATTATTAATAACTTAATTATTCATGTTTATGGTGTGGAGGCCCATTACTTAATAATATATAGGTTTGTAATTTGACCCTACCTAACTACCTTTTTTAATGATATGAAAGATACATGGAACTTTTGTTGCATAGTAAGGTTGGAGGAGGTATATTTTTATAATCTATTTTTATACTTAAAATTTATTATTTTCTACAAACCTATGCTTTTATAAGAATGTAATTTTTTAATTTCTAAGCCTCATTGTTTTAAATTCAAAAGATAAAAATCAACCACAACATTTTTGAACATATCGTTGATATGTTTCACTTCTAAATTGACACCCATGCTCTAATTTATGGCTAAACATACAAATAAAATTTGAGCCAAATTTAGCATCCCAAAATTACTAAATCACTTTTATTTTAATTTTATTTATATTATGCTTGAATATTTTTCTATGCATAAATATTCATTCTAAATAAATCAATATCAGTACTCTTGCTAACTTTCAAGCCAAATCCCTCTTTTAAGATCTTTAATACAAAATTTATTCTATATTTCTAAAATGTTGGTCATTTGCATAAAATATATCGAACATTGTTTTCAAATATTCACTCTCTCCTTATATGGCTTCATCATAATAAATATGGATTCATCATAATATTTATATGTATATTTTGATTTAACAATAAAATGTAATTAACCAATAAACTAATTGGTGATGACAACCTAGTGGTGAGTGAGTTGAGTGTTAGAAATGGGAGGTATTAGGGTCCATTCCTTAAGATGACCACTCTCTAGTGTCATTCTCAAACTAAGATACAATGGGTTATTCATGAAAAGTATCTATAATGCAATGGGATACTAGTTCCATGTTCAATGTAATGGGGGTCAGCATGTGGCTTTAAACATGTGTTTAATATGATGAAGTAAGTCTATAGTGCATGGTTATAGATACTATTCACTATTGATTTGGGAATTCTAATTACAAAAATGTTTGTACCCAACATTTTTTACTGATGAGATGTGGGCGAGTTGGTAATGTGACTTGGTTGTTTCAAGCACCACCCAAGTTCAAATCTTAGTATGGTATTAGAGGCTAGTTGTGGCCAATTACTTGTATTTTTGTTCTAGTTATGGCCAATCAATTATATTCTTGGTCTGGTTGTTGCCATTATTGGTATTATTAGATTGATTGTGGCCATTCATTGGTATATTTGAGCTAGTTAGGGATATGGGAACTCAATTATGTCCCCAACTAGGTAGAGCTCTGGTCAAAATTGAAGTACCTATCTTAAAAAAGTAATAAAATATTAAAACATTAATATATATTATATAATATACATAACGTAAATGTAAAATGCATTATTTTAAATGAGTTATAAATTGTAATAAATAATGAAATATGAAATCTTAGATTGAATATGGTTTATGTTGACTATGTGGGTGGATATCTAATGTGAAACTAGCTAGAAAGACCTGTGGACTATGTCACAGCCAAAAACTAGATTATGTGATGTTGTTAGATAAGGCCACACTAGGGGGACGGAGATACCTTGTGACTTTTTCTAATGACTTCACCCACATCCTGGTTGATTGTGTGATTGATTACATATTTGAATGCATGTATCTTTCAAATATTGTTAACTAATTATCCCTAAGAGCCGATTTGACATATGTAATACCTATAATAGTGAAACCTTAGTTTTTGTGCATAAAATAATAATAAGATCAGATTTTAGTCATGTAAAATGCAAAATTTGGTTATTTTAGTGTGGCTAATGACACCCAATCCATAGATCTTCCTACTTGCTTGCACAACCCTTATAGACTTTTCCTTCACCAATTTCCAGTCATCCACAACCTTTCAAACTCAACCCTTATAGACCCATGTAGCTCTTTATGGTCTAGATCCATTTTCTCAGGTTTCAATCCCTGTAGACAATAGTGCCCAATAGGAATAGGAGTGCTCAAACCTAGAGTGTCCTATTTTTCATGCTGTTGTCCAAGTGTAAATTTGATTTAAATTGTCATTTTATCTTGGATCATTATCCAAATTCATGTCATCCTAATGTGAATTAATTTAACCCATGATCATTAAATCCTATGTAAAAGGCCATTTAAATTCCATTTATAAGGGTAAACACTCATTTACATGAGATAAGGAAGAATACATATAAATACACTCAAGCACTTTTTCCTATTCTCTACATACAACCTTTTAGTATTATTCTAATCTTATTCAAACCTTTATACCAATCCTTATCCATATGAAGTACACCTAATCTCATATTTAGTTGCATTTTCATACACAATTACACCAAGAAATTCAATGGGAGAACTACATTAGCTTGATCCATCCTTGGAGCACTACTATGTAGGTAGTGTGCCCACACACAGAGTGTGAAGTATGTATAGTGTATCCTTTACACACTAACCCTTTTTCCATATTTCCTAAATTTCATTTCAATTTTGAGCACAAAGAGATCTTAGGGCTTTTAAAGATTAAAATAGACACACAGTGAGCTCCATACACTTCCAAGCTTCGATATTTTACTAATAGGTTAACACATACCTACTAAGTAAAAAACCAAAAACTCAAATCACATGGAAAATAGTGCTATAAAAGGACTATAATATCAAACAATAAGGTGTCCCACTTGTGATGCTCCTATCCAATTATAAAATGAATTTTAGGAACATATTTTTGACACTATCCTAGTCCTATACCTAAGTTCTCAAATCTTGTCTCATAATGGATAGCTCAGAATAAGCTAAGTTACATTTCTCCTTACTCTCTTACTATTTTTTAGCAATGTCAAATTATAATTAAATTTCATAAATTAGTAACCAAAATTAGGAATATTTTTTAGTAATTTTCCCTACTCAAACCTATTTATTAAATAGGAATAAAACTCCATTATTCCCAAAAAATAACAAAACATTGAATGAAACTGACTTATTTAAAATTTCACACAAAAACCCTAAAAACCCTAAGGTGAATTATTTATAATTTTTTCCCATAATTTCTTGCTTTTTTCTATATTTAAAAATAATAAATCTATAAATTAATTGTAAAATTTTAAAATATTTTGTTAAAACCCTAGTTACATCAACTAGCTCCCAATAATTTGTAGTACTTTTCCAATCCTTTTCTAAAAATTTTAGTTGCATATCAAACACAAAAAAATAGTTTTAAATTAAAAATTCATAGTATTTTTCATAAATATTTTCAAAAAATCTTTATTTGCATATAATAGCACTAATTTTATTCTTGTGGTATCACCTTACATGTTTGGGAGCTCTGTATCCTTTCTATGCATATCCCAATTCCTTGTTTAGATTATATTAGCTTAATCTCCTTTACTATTATCCAAGTTGTTTTCCTTATTCCACCTAAGTCCCTTGCATATATTCTTTAGAGATGAAGTGCAAGACTGAGTGGCAATCATCCTGAATTCACTTAGATTCTTGTAACTCACCCATATACCATGGATAAATAACCAACTTAGATTCCAGTCATAGACTCTACACATCTATATTACACCAATTTCAATGAGGATAATTTGGACAAAGAGTAGCATGAAAATAAAAATGATGATGTACACACTGATGCTCCTACTCTACCAAATTAGACTACTGATCCACTTCTACCCATTATTAATAATGAATTTATACTCAACAAAGATTTGATTTTACAAAATTTTAGAGAAAGACTTAAGGAATAACTTAAAGATCATAAACTAAATTTGAAATCTATCATGGAAATTAGAAAGGCTAAGCAAGTTGAGTCTCCCATTTCCATAGAGCAACCAATTAATAATCACACTATGGTGGCAACTATGTCTTAATAATCCCGTATCATAGCCCAACCTACCTCTATGCCACTATTTACAGCTAGTACATCACTTTATCCTACTATGGGATCCCTTGTGCAAGAGATAAGATCTATTTAATCCAAGGTGCTATATCTTGAGCAAGGTACCACTAGACCTACACATGCTTTGGATTTTTTTCTCTTCTACATTCACCATTGGCACATTATATTGCTTATACGCCCTTGCCATAAGGTTTTGTTCAATCCGAGATTACTCTTTATGATGGCAAGGGTGATCAATAAAGATACTTGAGAGCATTTCACGTAGCATGGTTGGACTATGTACCCAATGATTGGATACTTACCAAGCTATTTATATAGAGCCTAAAGTATTATGCTTTACAATGGTTCTATAGTTTATTGAATTAGTCAGTTCATGCATTCAATCCCTTAGCTAACATGTTCTAAAGGATGTTTCAACATTAACAATAGAGATAAGGTTTTATATGCTCAAATTTCTCAATAGAAACAATGACCAAATGAGCATCTCATGGAATATGTTCTTCAGTATAAGATAATCTTGTCTAAGATGACTAGACCCATGGCAAATCAGGTGTTACAGGACCTCTTTAAATAGAGTCTTGTACCAACACATCATGAATTAATCATGTTTAAGAGATTATCTTCCTTCACTAAATTGTGTCATACACTAAAGAAAAGAGAAGTTAAACTTATTTCAATGGGCAAATCAATTATATAAGCATTGTAGACACAAATAATAATAGTAACAATAAAGTCCCATACAAGGTCAAGTTTAATGACACAAAAAGATAGAATAAACCTATAATAAACATAGCTTCAAAGCCTCCCCAGTGTATAGTTTTATTAGCAACCTCTTAGCATACTTTCTCACATCTTCAAGTTCATCTAGCTAGGGTTTTATAGTATCATTTGGATTGTAATATCATATCTCTCCCTCCTATTCAATAAGTTGATTCAACCAGACCTCTTCCTAAGGGATAAGACCAGCAAGCATTTTTTGATTACCACAGGGCACTAGGCCACACTACAAATGGATGCATTAGTTTGAAATATAAGATACAAAACTTGATAGATGATAATGTACTTGATCTTGGCACTTTAGTTGAGCCTCCACAAGCAAAACCAGCATAGGATAAAGCTTTGATAATGTTATTAGATCCATTTCCATAGCATTAAAAATAGGATATAGGGGACACATCAAGGGTTCAGCATGCATATCATGCACATCTACCACTAGTTACATAATAAATACCCTTAGTTTAGTGACATCCTTTGAGTGGTATGATAAATGTGTATGAGTCTAGAGCTACATCTTGACCTTAAATATTTATCTTAGATTAAAATATTATAGAAGATAATTTAGATTATAAATCACTATTTATCATAACACATTCATAATTAGCCCATTCACAATGTTCTCATCGATAATGGATCTAATGTCAACATGTGCACCATTGCACTTTATAGCATTTGGGATATTCAAAGTATGATATCACCCTGACATATATAGTTATTAGTAGAATTAGTGGGCACATATAGAGTTCATTGGGTGAGATTGTACTTCCTTTATAGACTTGGCCAACACATGTAACCACATATTTCATTATAGTTCTCAGTGTTGGAGTTTTTGATATGTTACTTAGTCACCCATGGATTCAAAAAATTAAAGCACTACCATCTATAATTTATAGATGCATGAAATACATTCATGATATTTAGGTTATTATAGTTGGTAGAGTTATGTATGAGTTATCACTACCCACTTTAGAGCCCTCTGCTTTACAGTCATCAGTTCTAGCTTCTCCACTAGTATTAGTTTCCACACTAGTTATAGTTCTTCCTCTAATATATATTTAGACATAATTTACACATCCATCACTATTAGAGAGGGTTCATACACTACCACAACTTTAACATTTTACACAGCTTCTAGCTATAGTTTTCACACACATATTAGTTTCATTGAGATCTTATAGGTATACACCTAAAGCACATGTCCATAGAGCATATCCTACTTCTATATGGGTCCCTAAGAGCTGTATAGTTACATCCACTTCCTAAAATTACAATGGGATCAAAAAATCAATTTCTACTTTAGATATTTTAGAGAATTTACAATATATACAACTTTTAGAGCCATGGTCTTGGCATTTTCATCATGATTCACATTCATGTACAACTCCACTCCTTGATATATGAAACCATGATAGGGAGTATCCCATGAGACTCATTAGTTAGTATCATCCTATCCTAGCCTACTTTTACATAATATCTCCTTCTTGATTGTACATAGTTCTAATATTTCCAAAAAAAATACAAAAATAATACCAAATTCTTAAATACCAAAAAATATTTTAATTGTATGCATCATCCATGATTTATATTACAATTATCAATCTAAGATTTATATTTATTGTTTCATGCTATTATTTATCGATTAAATATATTACCATGCTTCACTTGATCTTCTTTGTGTGTGTATAGTGACATCTAGTTACTTGATTTCTTCAATATACCCATTGAAGAGGCATTCCTACTTCTACATTCAAGACACACATTGATATATACACCCATTGGGGGTATTTTTCTCATGAAAACACCATCTAGGTTATGTCAATCCTACACTACACACTCTATGTTATTATACTGATATACATTACTCACCAAATTACAAAGATTATTATATCAACATTTCACTAGTATCTAGCACTTGTGTATCTCTTAGAATATACCTAGTCTTGTACTAAATGTGTCTTGCATACTTTCAATCTTACTTTTATTAGTTAGTTATTATTGTACATTTTCTAGTTTCTACATGTTTTCTTTTCTTGATGTAAATAGCTAGATGTGATTGCATTTCTAATTCTAATATTGTTTCTTATATGTACCTTAGGACATATGATAATGTGATCTACTTTTATTCGTGTGTGTGTGTGTGTCTTTGGACATTTACCAATGTCCCTTGTTTGTAATTTTTTATGTGCATATGTACCTCGTGCCAATATTTGCTTATTTCAAGTTAGATTGTGGGATTTGGACATGCCTTCTATTCTTACTTCTTAGTTTGAGTGACATATGCCCATGTCCCTTATTTGTGTGGCCCCTTGGCCAACCTTGTATGCTTCTTGCCTCTTGATTCTTGCTTTGTGTACTTGTTTCTTGATTTTTTATCCTTATTTTCAATTTCATAATCCATATCATACATTTAAATTACTTTCTTAGATGCCATGATGGAAATCATGTTCCATCCCTCCTTGACAACTAACAACTAACATTCAATATTTCCAGTTCTAGTTCAGTACATTTCACATGATTTTACATTATTATATCTATTTAAGCACACTCATGTTGAGCTAACAATATTTCAATATAGATATTTCTATATCTAGATATATCTTATCAAATTTCATTGCTATATCATGTATCTAACACACTTGTAAGACTCTATTCTTTTAAGGGAAGTCATTACAAGTTTAATAATTTCTACCCTCAAAAGAGGGGGAAATAAATAGGGGTTGTCACAGAGATCAAATCTCCTAATAGTCAAATTAACAACATTTAGATCTTCTAGTTCAAAATCTAGAGGCTAAACTAGTCAGAACAAAATATAAAAAATAGTGACATTTCTAAATCAATAGCCAATTTTAGCACATGACAAAAATGGACATAATACCAAACACAAGGGTGTCCTCATTTTGGTGCTCTTGTCTAGATAGAAAAACACCTAGGTTTTCTAGTAACATGCATAAAATAAAGTTTAGCTATAGTTTTTGCACGTCCAGGTCAGTGAAAATAAATAGTTTTAGTAGAGTTTTCTCAAGAAATCTATATATATGGGGGTATCATGAATGATATGATGACTCTCACTTCCATTTTTAGATTAGGTATTTGACATAACTTCTAGATCAGAATCCATGTTCTAGACACCAATGATTGGGGGAAATTTTCATGGCATATTGGTCTTCTTTATTTTTGAGTTTAGTTTATTACTCAGGTAATCTCAATAGTTTCATGCCTTACTCTATCTATAGTTGGTTGGAATCATTTCATAAGTTTAAATTTCATACAAGTTTAACTTCCCAAGTAACTACGTTGTTCAGTAGCACCAATTTTGGAATGGCGTTCATACAAGCCTAACATTCATCTTTAGAAATGGCCAAGAGTGGCCTAGTTTCAACATACATTCAACTATCCATACCACATTGTTATTATTTTAGAGCATCCATGGGATCCATGATCCATCTCATATGAAATCTATTATATACTAGTATCGCTTCATAGCTTCACTTCATAGGGAAATGATGGAGACAAAGGTCTAGCTAGCCTTTGTTTTTTTGAGCCACCTCTTCAGAGGGATTGGACAAACAATCTAAACATTGATTGACACACATAGGATTCATTAACTTTTAGTAGGTGATGATGGAGTCAAAGGACTTGCATTTGCATTCTTGAGCCACTTTCTAGGGAATTGATCACTCAGCTCCGTTCATGATATAATTTTTGGTATAGCATCATCCAGCACAATCCAACATTACTCAACCTACTCAGGATCATAATAAGCTTTGTATTAATTCACGTACCACATGAAGTATATTAATTCCTTTCTCCTCCTTTTAATTTTACTCATCTTTTGTATGTTCTTGTTTTATATCACATATAATAAGAATAGATCTTCTTTTTATTTCATTTTTTAGATTCACACTTACATAATGTGCTCTCTATGCACTATCCAACATTACTCCGCATCACATAAGCTTCACCTTTACAAGTAAGTTTTGGTACACTTTTTATTTTTTTCCTTTATCCTAGTATTTCAATTTGTTGCATCACTAGAATATAGGGGGGAAATGTATTCATGTAAAATGCAATTTTTTTTTACTTTAGTGTGGCTAATGACACCCAATCCATAGGTCTTCCTACTTATTTGCACAACCCTTGGAGGCTTTTCTTTCATAGACCTACTGAGTAGAACCTAGAAAACTTAGATCACTTGGATAACAATGTCAAAAAAGGACTACAACACCAAATAATAGGGTGCCCTACATTTGGTGCTCCTATCTAATTAGAAAATAAAGTTTAAGAACCTATTTTTGACACTATTCTAGTTTTATACCTAAATTTTCAAACCATGTCTCAGATCAGATAGCTCAAAATAATCTAAGTTACATTTCTCTTTCCTCTATTACTATTTTTTGAAAGGTCAAATTGCAATTAAATTTCATAAATTGGTAGCCATAATTAGGAATATTATTTACTAATTTCCCTACTCATACTTTTTTATTAAATAGGAATAAAAATCCATTATTCACAAAAACAACAAAACACAAAAACATATTTGGGGATAAAAAAGGGACATATCCAATATATAGTCAAAAGACTTTCCATAGTCTAAGTGTATCTAACATATGCCTTAAATTCCTTAGGCTGATGAAGTTATCCCTCCTAGAGTGTTTGTAATTATTGATATTACATATAAAGAGAAACTAGTAAATTGACTTCAATTCTTGATTAAAAAATCCCTTAACTTACAATAATATAGCTTCAGGCTTAGCCTATGACTCTTAGAAATAATAATAAGTGGAATTAGAAAGATTATTTCACTTTTGCTTAATGTGGAGTAGAATTGTCAAGTTATTACTAAATGTGTATTAAATGACTTTGGTGTGATTATATAGAGGAATATTTTGAATAGTTACGTTTACCAAATTAGCTAAAATAATATAAGGGCCAACATGAAACTTCTCCATATTTAAAATTTAATGTTGGAGCGTAGGGGTCAAGGACACACCAGGGGACAATGTTGACTTATGTCCATATCCACCTATTGCAGTCTTATCCCAAAAAGATAGAGTATTTAGATTTGGATAACAAGAATATGTAAGCATAATAGGGATAATTGAATGATGTTTCTAGTCACTATAACATAGGAAGTGTAATAGTGAAGGCTCGCATAGATTTACAAGTTAATGGAATAGAGGTTAAACCAAGTAAGGTAAGGTTGTCAAAACTAAACCTTGTCAAGTACTTGGTGATTAAATTTAAGTGTCTAAACCACTCTCATCTTAGAGAATACATATTATTGTATTAAAAATAACCAATACATAAAATAAAAACCATAAATCATTTTTCATTTTTCCCCACAATGACAATGTTAAGGTATAGCCATGTGTTCACATTATTAATACAAATGTAAATATTATTGTTAACAATATTATGTTATTATTCTTTATGTTATTTTTTTGAAAATATTGTGAGTCACAATATATTTATATTTTAGTGTTTTGTTGGAATGAGTTTTGATAGGCATATTTGGATATTTATGTGGATATTTGATCTCTCTAAATATAGGAATGTTATTCTTATATAATTTGTATCTCTTATATGAAATGTAATGCAATAGAAGAAAAATAATATCAGTGTGTTTATTATTTAATAATGTCTTCCAAGGTTTTTGATATTTAACATGAAATTCTGTTGAAATCAAAACTAAAATCAATATATGGTTTCAGAGCCATTATCTATTATTCATTACAATAAGAGTCCTATGAATTTTAAGATAAATTTAGGTCTTTGGAATATTTGTTTTTGGCTCCATTTTGAGTGACCTGAATGGTGGTGACATATTCAAAGATGTTAAGAACTTGGGTGTAAGGAGTATGACGTGAAGTTTCTAATGCCTCTTCCATTGTAGATAATTTAATGCATAATATTATTGGATTAAAGGAAACTAAATTTTGAGTGAAGTCTGATTGTAGATTGATCCATGAGCCTACTATTAGATTTTATAGTTTGCCTTATACATCATGACTCCATAGTTTTATTCTACTTAGGTGTTCTTCATCATTAGCTTATGTATCAATTACGTAATTAGCATCCAATCTTGATGATGTGCTATAAAATTTATTATATTTATGTAGATTTTTAAGATGTGTACCTTATTAGCTATGTATGTAGATTCTATTTATCCAGCTATCTATTAATACAACATGCATCAATTAATTTGGACATATAGAAAATCAAACGAATTAAAGCATGAGGATATCAAATCCTTCTTCCATTGAAATAAACCATCATTTAGGGTTTGTTATCTCCAACAGATTGTATATCACTATTCAAAATTAAATAGGTATGTATATTTATTGACTTCACTCATGTAAGTAATAGATCTATAACATTTTCCTTCTCTCAAGCACCACACCAGTGACTAGTATACTTGGCATTATGAATTTCATTTTTATTCATGAAAAGGACATAATACATGGAGCATTCATATGTTAATTTGTTGAGTGAGCAGTAAGATCCATGGTATTTGATAAACCAAATTGATGCATACAAGGAATAAAACATATAAAAGTTGAGTTTTTTTATTTATTATTTTTTAGGATTATTAATTATTTATAATAGGCATCTAATTATTTGTTTTAAATTTAAAAGGTCTTTTAAGGGTATGCTAAATATAATATAATTATTCCCTAATTCGATAAATGTGTTAATTCCATTTGGTTTTTATAGCCATATCAAGTCATATTAAGGTAATATAAAGTAGTTTTTGTGTGCAAGTGTGTTATCTAAAATATGGTCAAAATAGTTTAAGTTATTATATATACTTTAGTTTTGTTTATAGAATAGTCTTGTCAAATGTTTTAGTTTTTTATGTTGACATTTAAAATAGGTTTTGAGTTAAACAATTGTTATGAAGATTTATTATATAATTCAAGAGTGTTATTTAATAATTATGTCTATTTTATTATTAAAATTAAAGTTCACAGGTCATTATTGTAAAAAAAAATCAAGTTGGAAAATTTAAAGTGTTCATATGTTGAAAAAGTCAAAGTCATTTCATCTTAGAGTCATGGAAACATTTTCAATTGTATGTGCTATTTGAATTATTAGGATTATTATCATCAAAAACATGAACTTCATTAAGATATCAACTAAGTAAATAGCTTCACCAACTAGAAGAAGGAGGAAATGAAGGCTAGAGGTTTCATAGACTCTCATTAGCCACTAGTGATGGGGCCACTTTCTGATTTAGTGGCATTTTTATTTTAAGCATGGTGTGGTGTGAATAAGAATAAATTTTGTATGTGTATTCATATTTTTTTAATAAGTGAACTCTATATTTCTATGTAACCTTTTTGAAATATGAAAATGATGAGAGCGAGAATATATATTGCACATCATGACATAGTTTATGGTAATCCACTTTTAAAACCATTATGTTCTAGTTTCTGGTTAGCCACTTGTAAAACCACTATTTTGGTTGTTGGTTATCCATCTATAAAACCATCAGGTATTATTTTTTAGTTTCTAGTTAGCCACTTTTAAAACCATTATTTTGGTTGTTGGTCAACCATTTATAAAACTATCATGTAAGGTATATGATTATCCTTTGAAATTCACCAAGTCATGAGTCTAGGTGCAAATATGGAAGAATTATTTTCCCCATGTTCACATTAAGAGGGTGTTGGATAGGATTAACAATGTTCACAAGGGTGTGAATGTTGAGGTATAGTTATTTGTTGACATTATTAATAGTGATGTAAATATTATTGTTAAATATATTACGTTATTAATCTACATGTTAGTTTATAGAATTTATTGTGAGTCACAATATATTCATATTTTAATGTGTTGTTAGGAGTTTGTTAGGTTGAGTTTTAATAGGGAAATTTGGATATTTCTATGAAGATTTGATCTCCACAAATATAGGAATGATATTCCTATACAATTTATATCTCCCTATGAAATGCAATACTCTAAAAATAAATTTACACATATATTTCCACTGCAAAACTTATTGCAAAAATGTGCTGACAATGACTACATGACTAAAATATATTCTATGCCTATCGAGATATCAAAATTACATGGCATTTGTAAATTATTATCAAATAAAATGCATTACCAGTGGCCAATAATCTAAAATAGAACTTCAAATAATTTCAAAAACAACCATCCATAGACATTTTCCAAAGCAACCCCTAATTTAAAATAAAATGTATGATTGTTAGTAATAAAATTTACACATAAAATAGATTTTTACAACCTTCTCACTGATGAAAAATCATAATATATATCATTAATTAACTTTAGTGACATGTCATCCTTAATTATATTCAACCTCATCACTAACGATCCCACATAACCTCACTAGCAACGCTTGTGCCATATGTCATGGCAAGAATGGACATTGGAAATGGGGTTTAGATAGTTTAATTCATGCCATTATGAGTTTGAAATGCTATGTAGTTTTTATGGGTTTTCATTTATAACGTTTTTGGAAAAAAAGTATCTGTGTATAGTTCTCTCTATCAATTATTTTAGTTTTCAATTTGTAATCTATTTTTTTGGTTTTCGCATAGTGAAACATTCATTCTATTTATTTATTATGATATCGAATGTTTTTTTAAGATAGTTTTGCATGCATGAACAAATGGCCAACACATTGAATAATAACCATAAATTTTCTAGCCTTCCCACCACAACTATAAGGGAAAATAATAGTTATTTTCTCCTCCAAACCTTTTTACCAGTCTATCTAGGTCGAGCTATCAAATATACATGCCATTTTAACCCCACTATCACAAACCCCCTTTCAATCTCCATTTTCATCTTTAAAAATTAATAAACTACTGCATTACTTTTGGCCAACAAATCAAATCATTAAAAAAAAATATATGTTTTCAAATTTATGGCTCTCACCTTAACAAACACCCGTTTCCTCCATGAAGATAGAGGCACCCATCCACAAACTTTTTCTAGTACAAACTTTATTGTAAAAGGAAAAAAAATTATTAGTGTTATAAATAAAACCTACATATGCAAAATATTCTCCTCCCACTCACACAAACAAAGTGATTCAAGCTTAACCCATGTCACAATAGTTGTATGCCTGATTCTTGGTGTGTTGATACAATGTTATCATATAGAATAAGTAAATTAAATGTTTCATTATACGAAAATCATGAAATTTTTTGATTTTATGAAGTGATGTCATTGACAAAAAATCACAATAAATTTCAATAATAAATTTTAATTCCATGTTGTCCTTTTGTATCTACTACTTTGTTGCTGCTTTACCAACATACACCCTCTTGTGACCTTCAAGTCCTATGACACGATCACACCAAGATATGTCACACGTCAACAAAATATAAATACGATCATATTCATTTTCCAACTTCAAATATAAACTGTAGATTAAATGAAGAATGGGGGACTTGTCACGGTAGGTGAAGGAACGCCTATTCACGTAAACATGTTTTAAACACTATTACCAGGGGTTTTGTCTGCGGTATAGTTTATTCCTTCCTTAAATAGTAAAACCAATGGATAGAGTATGATTCCAAGGAGCTACTAACAATGAAAAGATTCCGGCCTAGACTAGGTCGAACGGTACATACACGGACAAAGTAACAGTGCCAAAATAATGTAAGAAAAAATACCCCTATTTCGTGGAATGAATATACTCTTCACGTTGAAACATGCAAAAAGATAAAAATAAATAAAAATATCGTAGCGTCAAAGAAAACAAGGCGCTCGGCTTTTGTGTTATGATTGAGATGGAAACAACCCAGATTATCGTAACCACCCAGAAGTGTACATTGCAGTACACGCTATAAGAAACATCTTAGAACTTTAAGTTTCTACTTGCTAATTCGTCGGATAGGGCACGATGTGAATTTACCTGCGTCCAAGAAATTGCCTTGGAAAACTCTACTACGGATATTTGTTTTTCTTTGCTACTTTCCTATTAATTCCGTTCACAGACTGGGATCCATATAAAAGGCTATACAAGTAAGATTTTTTCAAGCCTGTGTAAGTTGTATACAATCAATGGTGTTTTATCACTGCAAAAAATTTCAATTAGTTTCTCAGCCAATCAATGTTATCGATATTTGTAGCCTGCTGGTTAAAAGCGTCAATGACAACCGCGGTTGCTTTGGCAGACATCTATATATAAGCAATTGACGACGAAAATCTGCAAATATGCTGCCATGGTGCGGAGAATTTCGCACAACGATGCTTGGAGCTATTTTACAATTGCTTGTATCTCATGAGAATGTTCGTCCTATTTACGATGAGCTTTGAACGCTGCCCGATAGAAAAATAGGTTAGTATTAGATTTCCATGGTGTGTTTTGTTTGGAGTCTCCAGTTATCGCAGAATTGAAACAAATTGAGGGGGAGGATATTCCTGCAATTTCTAGGCTACCTCTGGAGCTGGGCATTGCGGGAGGCTAATCCTATTATGTTTGCAGAGATTCAATACTAACCAGCGTTTCGGCTCATCGTGATTAGGATCAGCCTTCTGATGGATAAAAATCAAGGCAGCTGCAGGACAAGTTGAAATTCGTAGAGGACGAATATGATTTATGAAAACGCTGTGGAGGTGCAGCCTCTCCTAACGGTTGTTACTCCATTATTTTTGTTTTTTAATGTCAACGATACATATTATTATTAGCAATTACACGAACGAGGTATCGCGCAAATACTCTTAAAAAGGACAAAATATGCGATACTTTGTTAATATTTAATATTTTATTTTAATTTTTATGATAAAGAGTAAAAAATTATAATAAGTGAAACGTAGACAAAAATGGAAAAAATAATTGTAACATATTCTATAATTGATAGATGTTTTTAGTAAAAAATATAATTTAGTTAAAATTTTAAAAATAATACAAATTAAAACATTGTTAAAAAATATATTAATATTATATATTTTAATGAAATTTAATAATTTTATTTTAAATTTGTTTTATTTATACAGTTAATTTTTTAATTATTTTAGTAACATTCATTGGGTTAGAGACCTTGTAATAAGTAACAAGAATTACATTCTATTGAAGTGTGTTAAAAAAAGTTATCGTATTTATTTTATTTTATATAAAAATGTAAAATATTAATTTGAATTAATAAAAATTCAAAAAAAATCTATACATTTTTACGTACACATTAAAATATAATAAAAAATATTAATAAAGTTTATTTCCAAAAAAGAAATATTTATATAAAAAAATTTGTTAGGTTGTGGAGTTAAAAGCTTCTCCAAGATGCGAACAGGAGAGTTGCGGGAGTTGCGGAGGTTGCGGGGAGTTGCAGAACGAGTTGTAGGGCAACCGACGTCAGTCTGATCAACCGACGTCGATCATGATGCAGTGCAGAAGCAACCGATGTCAGTTACAAGTCAGCCGACATTGGTCAGTAAGGTGCCAACATTGGTAACCTGTGTGTGCATGCAGTTTGCATGCGGGTTCCAGACATGTCTATTTTTGGACTGGCAGTTTGCATGTAAAGACTTATTTTAGTCTTAGAGTTGCGAGTCTAATTATTGTAATTAAGATAGTCTAATTATTGTATGCATGAGATCTATATAATAGACTCATAGGCTGTATTGTAAACTTGTGCTAGAGAGTAAGAGAGCAAATATTAGCTCCTTCAGAGAGAAGAGAGCAAGGTGTGTTCCTCCTAGTTCCATATTAGTGCCAAGCATGGGTACTGGTTGAAGAATCATAAGGACTTCGTGAGGCAAGGACAAGGGTTCTTCAGAGTGTAGAGGCATCTACATGGTAAGTAAGGTCTATTGATTTGCAGGTGGCAGCAAGAGAAGGGAGATCTACTTGGAGTATGGTTTTGTACTTGGTGTACTGGCAACATTGTTACTGACCAGTTGGAGGTGAACAACAACTCTATGTTTGAGTTGTGTGTTGTGACCATTTTGGTATGAGAGTGAAGTGTTAAAGGAGATTTACTGGTGAACACTTGAGGTGTGGGAAGCTTCTGAAAGGTGTGGAGAATAAGTGGCAACTTCTTTATTGTATTTCCTTCTATATAAGTATTAATACAATTGGGTATTGTCTCTCATATTCTGTGTTGTTTCATATTTCTATTTACTTGTACTTTTGGTTAAATTTCGTGTTTAATTGCTTATACAAGGTAATCATATATGTGCTCTTATTGAGGAGCAAGATCCTGACAAGTGGAATCAGAGCTATTTGTTGTTTTGGATTCCCAACAAGTGGTATCAGAGCTTTTGGTTGGGTTTACTAACAAGTTGTTTCAGATCTGGTTAGTATGTGTTGATTACAAGTTACTCACAGGGGTTTTCGATTGAGTGGGAGTACAGCAATGGCAGAAGAAAGTAAGCTACGAATGGAAAAAATGAATAACACGAATGGTCTGATTGATGGAAAGAAAGAGCAGGTAAAGAAAGATCGTTGGTTGGTAGAAGATCAGCATGAAAGAACTAAAGAAGCAGATATTGCAGGTGGCGTTGCATAGGATGCTCTAGTATGTTTCTTGGATAAAGTAGAATCTTGTTTTATAGATTTTGTTGCCTCTTTCCATGCAGCCCAAAATAGAGCATCTTTTTAGGAGTATGTCCAGGGAGACTTTGGAGAGATTTATTTAGGGGTTGGTGAGCCTTGTCAGATTATTGACAAAGGGGAAGTGAAGCTAAAATTGCAGACGGATAACACACAGGTGTTGAAGAAGGTCATGCAGATTCCAGTCTTGGAGATGAGTCTAATTTCTTCAGGAAAGTTGGGTGATGAGAGATGCACAATAACTCTCATAGTGGATGCACTTGAATTAGACGGTGGTAAGAAAGTAGGTATCCTTTATCTATCTACTTATATTACTGATTCACCTTCTATTGCAGAGATGTGGCTTTGTAGGCTTGGTCACATATGTAAGGAGGGAATGCATGTTTTTAAGCAGAAGATAGGTGTTTTTGACAAACTTAAGAATTGGAAAGCCTTAGTTTTCAAGGAGAAGATGGCAGACAGAGATCAGTGTGAGGGGCTGAAGAATTCTGAGTAGAGCAAGCTTGACTTGGATAGGGTTTTGATCCAAAAAGAGCTCGGGGGTAAAAGTCATCACTCACTTGTAAAACATAGAGACCGACGTCGGTTAAAAAATTGACGTCGGCGTCCAAATAGGGACATCGGCTATGTGCAGACCAACGTCGGTGACTCAAGGGCAGATAACAATCGGCGTCGGCTAGGGAAAACTAACATCGGCAAGGAGACAGTCACACAAAACTGACGTCGGTTGGGTGCAAACTGAGATGTGATTGGCATCGATCACTGAGATGGATTTTGGGCAGACAACAAGCTGTCAAGAAGTCTCAAGCACCCATATGGAAGACTGAAGTGGTAAGTAAGCCTCAAATTTGTCATTTCCCTTCTTTACACTACTTATTACTCACTAATGGTCAAGAATCAAAAAGTTGTTAAAAAAGCAGAGCAAGTAGATTCAGGAAACAGTGGGAGCTTGGCATGGATGAGGAATCTGATTCCTTGGAGAAGAACCAAATGGGAGTTTTTGGTGGAGTTGCTAGCTAGAAGAGAGCACTGAGAGACAAATAGATTTTGAAGGATAAGGAAGAGCAAAAATGGATAGGTGAGATGGAAGGCCAGGGTACATGGTCTTGGGGTAGCTACAGGACAATGGTACAGATTTGACAGGTGCATGACAAAGCATGACTTTGGTCAAGGTCAATGTAACCATTGTGTTTTTTTCTTTAGCAGGTTGGATGATGATTGCAATATTATCCTGTTACTATTGTGTGGTTGCTTGTTGCAGGGTTACACATATAGGGAGTTTCTGAGCTAAAGGTAAAGTTAGTTCAGAGGTATGTTATGAAGAATTTGGGAGCATCAAAATTTTTTGGCATAAGAGACATGAAAGATCACAAGTCGGTTTTGTCTCAAGTGGGAGCTGATGTGAAGAAGGTGTTGGCGAGGTTCAAGATGTAGGATGCAGAATCGATAAGCACACCAAGGGCTGGATAGTTCAAGCTGAGTCTAGAACAAGTGTTCAAAATCACATAAGGTCTGGTATAGACCTGAGTTTTCCCAAGCAGTGGGAGTTGTCAGAAAGTTTGGAGCCAATTCAGGGAAGAAGTACTGGAGTGCAGTTCAGTGGATTCTCAGATATCTAAGAGGGACCAGTAGCATGGATTATTGTTATGCAGGGTCAAGGTCTTCACTACATGGAGTTGTAGGTTTGGATGCGGCAAGGGACTTGGATGATAGGTGGAGCATCACAGGGTGTGTGATGGTTAGTCTTCAGGATTGAGCTTGAAGAGGGATACAAGCCAGGAAACAAATTAGATGAAGGTACAGGTATAGGTACAAGTGTAGCTGTTTATCTTCAAGTGAGAGATTGTTAGGTTGTGAAGCTAAAAGCTTCACCAAGATGTGAACAGGAGAGTTACGGGAGTTGCAGAGGTTGCAGAGAGTTGCAGAATGAGTTGCAAGGCAATCGACATTGGTCTGATCAACTGACATCGGTCATGGTGTAGTGCAGAAGCAACTGACATCGGTTACAAGTCAGTCGATATTAGTCAGTAAGGTGTCGACGTCAGCAACCTGTGTGTGCATGCAGTTTGCATGTGGGTTCCAGACAGGTCTATTTTTGGATCGGCAGTTTGCATGTAAAGACTTATTTTAGTCTTAGAGTTGTGAGTCTAATTATTTTAATTAAGATAGTCTAATTATTGTATGCATGAGATCTATATAATAGACTCATAGGCTGTATTACAAACTTGTGCTAGAGAGTAAGAGAGCAAATATTAGCTCCTTCAGAGAGAAGAGAGCAAGGTGTGTTCTTCCTAGTTCCATATCAGTGCCAAGCATGGGTACTAGTTGAAGAATCATAAGAACTTGGTGAGGCAAGGACAATGGTTCTTCAGGGTGTAGAGACATCTACATGGTAAGTATGGTCTATTGATTTGCAGGTGGCAGCAAGAGAAGGCAGATCTACTTGGAGTATGGTTTCGTACTTGGTGTACTGGCAGCATTGTTACTGACCAGTTGGAGGTGAACAACAACTCGATGTTTGAGTTGTGTGTTGTGACCATTTTGGTATAAGAGTGAAGTGTTGAAGGAGAATTACTGGTGAACACTTGAGGTGTGGAAAGCTTCTGAAAGGTGTAGAGAAGAAGTGGCATCTTCTTTATTGTATTTCCTTCTGTATAAGTATTAATACAATTGGGTATTGTCTTTCATATTCTGTGTTGTTTCATATTTCTAGTTACTTGTACTTCTGGTTAAATTCTTTGTTTAGTTGCTTATACAAGGTAATCATATATGTGCTCTTATTGAGGAGCAAGATCCTGACAAGTGGAATCAGAGCTGTTTGTTGTTTTGGATTCCCAACAAATTTATCATCATAAAAAAAGGTGTTCATATCATTGATTTAATTTATTGGCCACTAACATTTAGTATTTGTCATTTAATCATTTAAAAGCAAACATATCTATACCACCACCCTCAAATCTTATGACATAACCGTACCAATATACACCATGCATAAAAAATAAGAATATATTATTATATTCATTATTTGACATCTAATATGAATCTATGATCAAATATGAAATACAAAAATCAATTTTTTATTGTAAAAACAAACTAAGAATTTTCTCTACATATTAAAAAATTATGAAAAAAAATCATATAAAAATACTTATATGCATAAAATTATGGTTTCCACACTTCCAACACAATAACAAAAATTTTATGATAAATTATGCTTTCATATATATACTAATTATTGTTTCTATGACATGGAAATGTAGTTTGTTTAGAATAAACTTTATATATGCAAATGAAAAAGAATAGTAAATGGTACACATTAGCTCAAAATATAAATTTAAGCGCCAATTAATTTTTTATGATCTTATCGTTTGTAATAACTACTCAAAATTTTATAGGTTGTCGTGATTGTATAGGAAATTGAGTAACTTTTAGGTGCATTATCTTATTTACCTAAGTTGTTTGAAAAATGGTCTAGAACTTATTTCATGTCATATTTAATCACAGCTTATAAAATGTGTTACTCAGGAGACATTGGATACATAAAATGAAAGAAATCGCTTTCATTATATATTGTTCAAAACAATTACACCGATTCTTTTATTTTTTATTTTATAATTTATGGATTAAGGCAGTTTGAACAAGGGAAAAACCCATCAAAATCCACATATGTGAGGAATCAAGAAGTATACGTAAAAAGAGTATAAAGTGTAGGTACATAATTATGTCAACGTGAAATTACAAACAAGACAGAAGATAACCACTAGCAAATCTAAGGAATATGAAAGTGGTAAAACTCTAAAGTCGATCATTAGTGATGATTATGCACCAAACAATGAATACCATAACTTGATTATTGAGTTGATGAGCACCTTATTTCTTTAAATTTTTTTTATTGTAATTCTTCTTAATTATTTTCTTAATGTTTTGTTACTTATAATTATATATGTTAATTTAATTAGATATTTCACTAATTAACTTTTCATTAATTTTTTAAATAAATTTTTATTGTGAATTGTTTTTTAATCATTCATTAAATTTATTCTCTGATTGAAATATTTTACACTTTCAAAGTATACTAAATTGCATAGTAAACATTCATGCAAACCACAATCACATAATTGATAATTTATTTGTATATATAAGGTAATAATAAGATTGAAACAAACAATGTAAAATTTGAAACAACTCACTTTTTAAACAATGTAAATGTTTAAACAACTTTCTATTTCACACATGTTTGCAAAAAATTGGCAAGTGGTAATTCCATATTTTCTCAAGGGAAACACTAGGCAAAGGAGAAATATGGGGCAAATCATTTCTCTATCACATATAATATTTCATTTATATAAATTATATTTACATATTATATATTTATATTTATGATGTATACATTTGTATTTTCATCTATTCCACAATTCATGTTACACTCATCTTTTATATTACCTTCTTTATTATTATTTATATGTTTTTTTCACATTTCTTACTATGATCACTATGTTAGTTCTTTTCATGTGAATCATCCCTTCGATGTTCCATGTCCCCTCCCTCTCTCCATCTCACCCCTTCCTCCCATCTCACCTCTCCCCTTCCAGACAACATAATGATCAGGGTAAAAAATAAGGTATTGAAAATACAAGAATAACATGCGTGTGTGTATCTATGTCCCCACACACAAACACATAATTCTTGTGGTTTTATGTATTTATTACCGTGATCATTATAATAGTTCTTTTCATGTAGTTCATCTCCTTGATATGCATACACATGTATGAAGGCACGTACGCACACATGCCTGTGTGTACACACACATGTTATTATCCTACATTTTATGTGTTACTTTCAATGATTATTATATAAGTATTTTTCATGTAACCTATATCCTTAATGTTACATATCCCTCCAACACATACACACACACACAACTTCTAATGCTCGCCCATTATTCTTATATTTTATATATTTTTCAATTTTCTTATATCTTATTATGTTTACATCTTATATTCCTTTAATATTATAAATTTATTTTATTTTCATGTATCTTCTATTTTATTTATTATTGCTACATTTATTGTTTGTTGTATGTAAATTCTTGTGTTTGAGTTTTTTACATTATTCTTGATGTTCATCATTATACAAGATGTTATTCCTTGTACCTAATATGTTTCCATGATCTTGACGTAATTTCATTACTTAATATGTTTTATATTCTAAATTTTTAAATGCTTCACATATATTTACATCATTATTTTAATATTTTTAATATATAATATTCACAATTATTATAAAATTGAATACTTATTTCAAAAATACCCAACCATTCTATCATTAATTATTAATAAATTAATGATTCATGTTTATAGTGTGGAGGCCCATTACTTAATAATATATAGGTTTGTAATTTGACCCTGCCTAACTACCTTTCTTAATGATATGAAAGATACATGGAACTTTTGTTGCATAGTAAGGATGGAGGAGGTATATTTTTATATTCTATTTTCACACTTAGAATTTATTATTTTCTACTAATCTATGCTTTAATAAAAATGTAATTTTTTAATTTTTAAGCCTCATTGTTTTAAATTCAAAAGAGAAAAATCAACCACAACCTTTAAAACATATTGTTGATATGTTTCACTTTTAAATTGACGCCCATGCTATCATTTAGAGCTAAACATAAAAAATAAAATTTGAGCCAAATTTAGTATCCCAAAATTACTAAATCCCTTTTATTTTATTTTTATTTATATTATTCTGGAATATTTTTCTATGCATAAATATTCATTCTAAATAAATCAATATCGGTACTCTGGCTGACTTTCAAGCCAAATCCCTCTTCTAAGATCTTTAATACAAAATTTATTCCATATTTATAAACCTTTGTTCCCTTTCATAAAATATATCTAACATTGTTTTCAAATCTTCACTCTCTCCTTATTTAATAGATAGATTGGTCTATTTAGTTTTTGAAATTTTCAATTCTTGAAGATGGAAATGCTCACACATGGCAAAAGTACATATCTATCTAGTTAGTTTATTAAATCTTCTATTCTTGAAGTTGGAAGTATTCACACATGACAATATTATGTAGTTTAAATTCAAAAATATTCATAAAAAAATAAAATAAATAAATATAAAAGAATTATTTTTATAAATATAAATTGAGCATATTATTATTATATCATTAATATATTAAGTTATTAAATAATTTTTAAATGACTTCATTTTTATATATTACGATATTTTATTATTAAAAGATTTGTTTGAAAAATCTAGTTACATAAATATTTATGTAATCATGCAATTTAATTTTCTTATCAATTTTTGGAATTAATTTAAATATCCTATGTACATAACAAATGTAACATTTAAATTGAAGGGTGATAATCGAAGTCAAGAATAAAATGAAATATGTTAAAGAGTCATTTATATCACAAATTATTTACCATAGCTAAAAATTTATGATCAATGCACTTGTCTTAAATAAAGTTTACTTTATTAAAAATATTTTTCAACCAAATTAAAAAAATTCAATGAAAATCATCTTTACTCTAGTTCATGTTTTCAAAATTAAATTTAAATAAATTTTATTTTTATTTCACTTTAAGTTAGTTTGTTTATTTTGTCTAGGTACACAACAAAAATCAAGTAATAATTATTGATTTGGTTGACAATCAATTCCACAATCATTTCTTTTAAACTCACTAAGACATACTTTGTTATATATTTCTAAGCTTATAGTCCCCATGAAATATCTATTGTGTAATATTTTAAAACTTTTGTTATCCTCTCATTTAATGGATGGGTGGATTGACTTGCTTATTTAATATATTTTTTTATTATAATAGTTAAATATTATTGCACATGTTAATATTGTAAAATTTAAATTAAAATGCATCTAAAAATAGAAAAGTGATATGAATCATTTAGACACAAAATCACCATAAATTATAAATTTAATATTCAACATATTTTTGTATTAGAAGTATGATTTGTTATTACAAAATTATTAACAATTTCATTATTATATTATATAAGGTTTGATTAATAGAGAATAATTTGGAAACCATTTGTCATACAAATTCTTACGTAATCCAAGAATATATGTTCATTAACAATATAGATAAAATATTCAATTATTATATGTACAAAATTGTGCAATTGAGAAAAAAAAAGTTAAGAACATAATTAAACAAGCAAACCTATAAAATCATATTTTTATCATAAATAAATTACTAGGTCTGAATGTGTGTACTCAAGAGACTTGCCTTAAGTGAAATCCTTACTTCACTAGATCAAAAACAATTCGATGATGATCCTCTTAGTTATTGGAAATGATTTAAATTCATGTATCAATAATAGGTATATTATAACATTATATATCAATATTATGAACATTCTATTCATATATATTTATTCCTTAATTAATAATTAAAATCAACGGATAGAGTGTTTTTCTATGTAGTTATTAACAAAGATAACATATCATGCTAGAGTGAGTTCAATGACACATAAAAATATGATGCATGGTTTATTTATATGCACCTATCGTGTCCTTTCATATGACTACAATTCTTATCCATTTCATATCCTTTCTTGTGTTTGAATATTTACCATCTCCTTGATGTCTTTACTTAAGCAAGATGTGTTTCCTTGTGTCCGATGTGCCTTTATGTTCTTAAATGTGATTTCACTTCTTGAAGTCTTTTTTCCATACATGTCTCTTTTCAAATGTCTAGTATGAGTTTTGATATCAATTTTCACTTCTCTACATATGTAGTATTCACATTTATTATAGGATCAAATACTTATTTAAAAGTGAGCCTAAATTTTTAATATCAATTCCCATATTTCTAATGGCTTTATGATTTATTTATAGGGTGTGGAGATCCATCAATTTATTACATATAGTTTTCTAATTCCATCTTACTTAGCTACCACTTTTGATGGTATGATATAAAAATGAGACTTTCACTTTATAATGAGAACAAATGAAGCATATTATTAAAATTTATTTTCATATTTATTATTTATTTCTTTTCACTTATAAATGTTTGTGTAAGAAAGACATGTTTTATTGAAAAGATCTTTTTTATTTTTCAAGGTTCATAATTTTCACCTCACAAGATAAATATCATCTATATTAATTTATGTATTCATTTATATGTTTTATTTTGAAATTTATATCTGCACTACCTCTTTTATAATCAAGCACATACTTTAAATTAGACCTAAACATAATATCTTAAAATAACTAAATAACTTTTATTTTATCATTATTTATGTTAATTTTACACATTTATTTATGTATAAATATTTAGCTTAAATAAAAAATATTTATTTTTTAGTTTGCATTCATAGCTGAAATCCCTCTTTTAATCTCCTTAAAATGAAATTCATGATATATTTCTAAATTTTTGGTCCCCTACATATGATACATTCTGTGATCTTTTAAAACTATTTCTCTCTTCTTATTTAACATATGGGTTAATTTATTTTTATATTTTTTTTAATTCTAGCATCTAAAAATCAACACCTCAATATTGTGAAATATAAAATTGGAATCATTTATAAATATTAAATTTTCATTAAACATTTAGACACAAGAGCACTATTGATTAGAAATATAACAATCAAAATATTTTTGTTGTATTGGAGGAATATTTTGTTATTCTAGGTTTTTAGTGATTTAATTGTTATGTTATGTAGATTTTGATTAAAAGAGGGCACATGTGGGGACATTGACTCTATAAATCTTTATGTATCCTTTTAATCTAGTTTTTTTTAATAATTTTGGGAAAAAATTCAACTATTGTATATACAATATAAATGTAGCATGCAAATTGAGGGAAGAAAAGAGAATATAGAAATCGATCAAGGAAACTTAGAAATAAAATATTCTTCCACGAAATCAAATTCTATTGATAACAATAATCTTTACTTTAGTTACATTTTTTCAAGTTCAAATTTCAACACATATCTTTTACAACATTCTACATCAATATTTTAACCTTTTTATTTATATATATTAATTATTTGAACATTATTATTAAATTATATTTATATTGCAATATTTAATCAAATCTATGTTATTTATTTACAATATAATAAATAATAAAAAAAGTTTATAAATTAAAAAATATATTTTTATAATAACTATGTGATAACATTTTTTACATTAACATGAGCCAGTCAATTAACATTTCATATTGCTTTTAAAGAAGATATTCAAATTAGTATTTAAAATAGAAAAAAACAAAAACATGAAATTATGGTTTTAGAAAGTTACAATTGCTAAAGAATTTGTATCCTGTACGTATGTCATGATTTTGAAATGTTAATTTCCATATTATTTTATTTAAAGAAAATAAAAGACGTTTTAAACATCGTTCCCTACGAGGCGTTTTGTCTGCTGCATAGTTTATTCCTATCATTCCAGGCAGCTACCAGCTACTAACCACGAATAGGTACATACCAGTGCCAACAAAAAAGAGGTATGAAAAGATACCCCTATTTCGTGGGATGAAAAAATACTCTCCACGTCGAAACATAAAAGAAGACATGGCGTTCGTGTTTTGTGTTATGATTGAGATGGAAAGAAAAGCAGACAGCAAAGTTTAACTTTCTACTTGTTAATTCGTCGGATAGAGCACCTTGTGATTTTAGCCGCGTCCAAGAAATTTCCTTGGAAAACTCTATCATGGATGTTTGTTTTTCTTGCTACTTGCCTATTAATTCCACAGACTAGAGTCTACCATGGATTCCGTTAGACCAGTAAGAGTTTTCCAAGTTCTGTGTAAGTTGTTTTCTAAGGTGTTATATCACCGTAAGAAATTTCCATTAGTGAGTCAGCCAAAAGGCAATACAATCCATGCCATCCATATTTGAAGCCTGGTGGTTCAAAGCGTCAAGGACATCCGCGGCTGCGCTTAAAGTCATATATATGGAAATTGCAACGAAAATCTGCAAATATTATTCCATGGTTCAGAGAATTTCGTACAACGATACTTGCCTATCTTATGAAAAGGCTTGTCCTATTTACAATGAGCATGGAAGGCTGTCCACTGCAAACGTATGTTGGTATTAAATTTCCATGGTGTGTTTTGGTTGGAGTCTCTACCTGTGGCAGAATTGAGACAAATTGAGAGGGATGATATTCATGCAATTTCTCGGCTACAAGTGGAGCTGGAAATGGCGGGGGCTAACTCTATTATGTTTTGCAGAGATTCACTCACACCATGTCCAGCTCCACGGGTAGCATTGAAACTGCATGGATATCATACCTCGCAATTAGTCCCAATCCTGTGACAGCTAGGTGGTCCAATCAAAAACACGCAATGCAAATTCAATACTAACCAGCGTTTCGGCTCATCGTAATTAGGATCAGCTTTCTGATGGGATAACTGTCATGTCCCCTTTTTTAGTGGACATCGTCAGACTTGATGATCAGCATATTATGCGACCCTCGTAGGCTGAGAGGATGGATAGAGGGGCTTGATGGAGCTTGGCGTGGCTTCGATTAGCAGAATTCCTACATTTGGCTTTCATTCGGGCTCTTTCAGACACGTTTGCATGAGCCCCTATTATTTAGGGATATTTGGCACTCAGCGGACCATCGCTATTATGGCATGATCATGTGCAGAATCACTCCCTGGTTCACCAGTTTCAGACGGTTCGAGGATCCGACATGTATTGAGGGAGATATTAAAATTTGATTGATTTAATCAAATATTAATTATTTGGTCTAATTTTAATTAGTAAACCCTAATTCTAATTGAAGAAACCCTAATTCTAATTTACGAAACCCTTATTAGGGCAAGCACACTTTTCAGGGTATAAGGGTTTCTCATGGGAGAGAGTTGGTATTCATGAATTGCTTATTGATTTGAAGACAGATTTTGCTAAGGGTTTTCCCTGAGAAGACTGAGCCAAGGGCTCTAGGATTCCATCTGCATTGGAGAACGTCCACTCTTCAGTGTGTGCGATTCAGAGGTTGTGAGATATCAGCCGATCTATTGCCAATTTGAGAGATAACTTCATCCAGAAGCTATCACAGAGGTTTACAGGTTTGAGAGATAACTTCACACAAAAGTTATCACAGAGATTTCAAGTATTTATTTCATTACAGTCTTTGATTCAGATATTGCACAAATAAAGATCTTCTGTATTAGAGCCATTCCAGATTTGTAAAAGATTAAGTTTTGAGACGATGTTTGTATTATTTTATATGCGTGCCAGAGATTCATTATTGTAATCATTCTGAAGAATAATAAGAGCACTAATTTCCCAGTTAAGAGATTTACTGTGGTTTATTTGTTTATTTGAATTTATCTTGCAAAATCACATCTTTACTCATGCAAAATATCTAAAAAGCAAAATACAAAAAGATAGTCAAGAAAATATCCAGTTTCAAATTTGAGGGGAAATTAGAGATATTACAGTGGTATCAGAGCTTTTGTTCTGCCAACCTGTTGGGTAGTTTGGGTAGTTTCAAATCGATAATCAATTCATGAATACCAACTCTCTCCCATGAGAAACCCTTATACCCTCAAAAGTGTGCTTGCCCTAATTAGGGTTTCTTAAATTAGAATTAGGGTTTCTTCGATTAGAATTAGGGTTTCCTAATTAAAATTAGACCAAATAATTAATATTTGATTAAATCAATCAAATATTAATATCTCCCTCAATACATGTCGGATCCTCGAACCATCTAAAGCTGGTGAACCAGGGAGTGATTTCGCACATGATCATGCCATAACAGGGATGGTTTGCTGAGTGCCAAATATCCCTAAATAATAGGGGCTTAGACAAAGATGTCTGAAAGAGCCTGAATGAAAGCCAACTGTAATAATTTTGCTAATCGAAGCCATGCCAAGCTCCATCAAGACCCTCTATCCATCCTCTCAGCCTACGAGGGTCACATAATAGGCTGATCATCAAGTATGATGATGTCCACTAAAAAAGGGGACATGAAAATCCACCCCTCCTGAAATTGCTTGATCCCAAGCGATCGCGGAACAATGAACCACTCGATCCACCGGGATCCCAAATGTAGTCATGATCTACACCGCGGTCAATCAATGCACATTCCTGCAATATCATCTGAAATAGAACAAAGAGGAATCCATGATCAAACTGGCAAATGCAACTCAACCAAACTCCAGAGATCAGTGATTTTGAGTCTACTCTTTTTGACCGTGCACATGTTCAGGATTTGGGAGTACCTGATCTTGATGAGTTTGGGATACCAGTGGAGTCAAGTCTCCAGATTGATTCTTCTTCCATGGATGATAGTGTAGTACAATTGGTTGTGCTACCTTTACAGAGGGATCAGTTGTGGTGTGCGGGGGAGTATGTTGATGCTTCCTCATATAATTTTTACTGCACTGAATCATTTATGGAGTATTTGCTGGAGAGTGCAAGTGTTCGTCTAGACTCACATGAAGTGACAAAAGGTGTTCTCATCTGAGGTACTAGTGCGATTAGCAGATGGGGTGGGGAGATTATAGTGATCCTTTCTACTATGCTACCTCACAGGGACTTTGAGGTGGGGTTTGTTGAGCAGATTGCACAGGGTCCTATTCAGCCTACATCCACTTAGAGTCAGAGATTAGAGCCATCTGTTGATTCCCAGTTTCGTGATGCTGAGCCAGTAGCAGAGTTTGGGGGTTCCTATCAACATTATACGGTGGGGTATTCTCATTATTCTTCTTTTGATCCAGAGATTGGTTTTGGTGTTAGTGACTCGGGTACCTATGGTTGTCATATCCACAGTGCAGTTGGGTGTGAGTGTCAGTTAGACAGGGACTTGAGTTTTGACAGAGTTGATGTTTTAGTTGGCTTGAGTTCCACAGAGTGCTTTCTTCTATCGGCATCTACAGTTGGTCTTCAGATAATGTTGTCAGTGATGTCAGTTGTTTGGGTGTTGAGTGCAATTTTTTAGTTGCTGATTTTTGTACTTTTAATGCTGTTGATGCTGATGATTTCTTCACTGGGGTTGATTGGTGACATGAGGGACATTACACAACCTTTTCCTTGGGATCTAGGTGGATCTAGTGGTTCATTGTTCTGTGATTGCTTGGGGACAAGCAATTTTGGGAGGGGCAGATTGTAATGTCCCCTTTTTTAGTGGACATCTTCAGTCTTGATGATTAGCCTATTATGCGACCTTTGTAGGCTGATAGGATGAATAGAGGGTCTTGATGGAGCTTGGCTTGGCTTTGATTAGCAAAATTTCTATAGTTGGTTTTCATTTAGACTCTTTCAGACACATTTGGCCTGAGCTCCTACTATTTATAGATATTTGACATGCAACGGAGCGCCCTTATTTTGGTATGGTCATGTGCAGAATCACTCCCTAATTCACCAGCTTCAAATGGATCGAGGATCTGACATGTATTGAGGGAGATATTAATATTTGATTGATTTAATCAAATATTAATTATTTGACCTATTTTTAATTATGTAACCCTAATTCTAATTTGAGAAACCCTAATTAGGGCAAGCACACCTTTTTGGAGGATATAAGGGTTTCTTATTGGAAGGAGGCAAATTATGAATGATTGATTATTGATTTGAAGACAGATTTTGCTAAGGGTTTTCCTTGAGGAGACTGAGCCAAGGGCTCCAAGATTCCATCTGCATTGGAGAATGTCCACTCTTCAGTGTGTGTGATTCAAAGGTTGTGAGATATCAGTCGATCTATTGCCGAATTAAGAGATAACTTCATCTAGAAGCTATCATAGAGGTTTACAGGTTTGAGAGATGACTTCACACAGAAGTTATCACAGATATTTTAGGTGTTTATTTCAGTAGGTTTTGTTTGAGTAATTGTCCAGAATAAAGATCGTCCATATTAGAGCTGTATATCTTGAGATCAGGTGTCCAGCATACATGGGTGCTATATTATATTGGCAGTCGTACAAAGTCCGTACAAATTTGTGTAATTTTGTACAGTCGGTAGCATGCCAGAACAGCATTGCAGAGGACACAGAGACTGACATCAGCATCCCAATCATCGACATCAGCCGACTAAAGACTGACGTCGACAGAATGGCCGATCGACAGAGTTTGACGTCGACAGTGTATCGATCGATGATGGTAGTATGACCGACGTTGGCGACTGTGTGTTGACACAGCAATCTTGAGAGGCATTCTAGACTTGCAAAGTTCAAGTTTTGAGATGATATTTGTATTTCTTTGATATGCATGACAGAGGACTTTATTTGTAACCATTTGGATGAGCAATAAGATCTTGATTAGCCAGTTGATAGATTATATTACTATTTATTTGTTTATTGAATTTATCTTGCAAAATCATATCTTTATTCATGCAAAATAGAAAATAAGCAAAATATAGAGAAACAGTCAAGAAAATATCCAGTTTCAAATTTCAAGGGAAACAGGGATATTATAGTGGTATCAAAGCTTTATCCTGCCATCTTGAGGGTTCGACAATCTTATGCAGCCACAAGAGTTGGGACCACACAGGTATTTCAGGTATTTCTTTATTTAGTTTTTGATTTAGAAAATTATACAGATAAAGCTTTCCAGCATTGGTAGAATATTTATTGAGAGCTACAGCCAGCCTACAGGGTGTACTATATTATTATTCATTGCTATACGGATTTCGTACAGATCCGTACCAAGCCTTACAGGAAGAAAAAAAGGGGCCGGGGGGGGGGGGGTTATAGTGGTATTGACCTTCTTCAAACGCCGATTAAGAAGCTCCAAGGGAAGGCACTTTTACCAGAACTAGGATATTGATAGATTTGGCTGAATGCATAGATCAGAGGGTGACCACTGCATTGCCCTGCATGGATCTATTAGGATGTGTGATTCTGAACCTCTAGAAGCTCGCCAAATCTAATTTTGATTGGTGTATTGACCATTCAGCGTGCATTTTGGCTTTCACACCCTTCTTGGTGGCGCTACCAGCTTTCTCGATCTGGATCGACGCCATTGCAATCTGGTTCGAAGCTCTTTTACCCTGGTCGAGCGTCCTATGTTGGGTGATGGTCATTCTTGGAAGAAGCTGACATAAATTTGACTTGTGCATGTCTATGGCAGCGTTGGTTTCTTTTTTTGTGCATGCATGGCAGCACCATACAATTTCATTCCTCCTCTCCAGCAAGCCACCTTCCCTCTCTTAATGGTGGCGCCTAATTATCTTCATTTCATTTCTTATAGGTTTAGTCAAAAACCTAAAATCTATGCTAAAATCATTTTAAAATTAGTTAGTTTTTAGTTATTATTTTTTAAGTCACTATTTTATTTTTCTTTAAGTGGTTTTTAATCTGTTATTAAATCATGGGTACTTCAAGTACTCAGAAACAGTGGGACACGGATATGGAGAAGCTGAAACAAAGTTTGAAGAGGATAAATGAATTTCTTTCAGACCCTACATTTGAAGACAAATTAACATGGAGTATTGCATCCGTTGTTAAAGGGTCCACAACACAAAGCGGGAAGCAAGGAGATAACAGGAGTGCTACTTTTAATCAGAGACCACAACGGACCCATTCCAGAACTGATAGGCCTACACATCCTACGGATGCTCTCATGGCTGCAAATGATGAGTGGGACTTATTAGCTCCTCAAGTTTGGGAGAGGTTGTCTTTTGATCACTTTGTTAATTTGGGGAGAGAGCACTACATATCAGTTAAATAGGGCAACAACATGTCCCATGATTCTTATGAGATAGGAGATGGTGATGATGAAATAGTTTCAGGAGCAGCCTCTTTAGAGTTAGATAAGGATGAGTCTGATGCTTGCATTTAGAGTGTGGAGGTGTGCTCAGATGTTAGTACACTGAGTGTTGATGATCTCTTAGATATGACAGAGATTGTAAAAGAGTCCCAGGATCCGATTATTGCAGATGTCACCTAGGAGAATGTAGTGGACAGTTTTGAGGACTTAGTTTCTTTGACAGTTTCTTTCGGTATGGAGGAGTCGGACAGTGATGCTATAGTTTTTAATACTCTGTATGTTGATATGAGCTTTGGAGTTAATTCACAGAGTATGGATGGTAGTACTTCAGAGATTATATTGGGTTTGCGTTCTTGCTATCTAGTATGTGATGTCTCTTCATTATCAGCGATGCATAAGAGTTTGGGTGATGAGACCGTGACTAGTGATCTGCAACGATATGTTGATTACAGTAGAGGTACAGTCTGTGGATTCTCCACACTTGGTGTAGTTCTATTTGGGAGTTATTGCGGAGTTGGAGTGTGCCTTCTGCATAGCATGGTGGAATGTGTATATAGTATTTGTGATCTTGGAGTTTGGTTGAGTTGTATTCGCCAGTTTGATCATGGATTCCTCTTTGTTCTATTTTAGAGGATATTGTAGGAATGTGCGTTGATTGACCACGGTGTAGATCATGACTACATTTGGGATCCCGGTGGATTGAGTGGTTCATTGTTCCACGATTGCTTGGGGTCAAGCAATTTCAGGAGGGGCGGATTGTCATGTCCCCTTTTTTAGTAGACATCATCAGACTGGATGATCAGCGTATTATGCGACCCTCGTAGGCTAAGAGGATGGATAGAGGGTCTTGATAGAGCTTGGCGTGGCTTCGATTAGCAGAATTCCTATAGTTGGCTTTCATTCAGGCTCTTTCAGACACGTTTGCCTGAGCCTCTATTATTTAGGGATATTTGGCACTTAGCGGACCATCCCTGTTATGGCATGATCATGTGCAGAATCACTCCCTGGTTCACCAGCTTCAGACGGTTCAAGGATCTGACATGTATTGAGGAAGATATTAATATTTGATTGATTTAATCAAATATTAATTATTTGGTCTAATTTTAATTAGTAAACCCTAATTCTAATTGAAGAAACCCTAATTCTAATTTAAGAAACCCTAATTAGGGCAAGCACACTTTTAAGGGTATAAGGGTTTCTCATGGGAGAGAGTTAGTATTCATGAATTGATTATTGATTTGAAGACAGATTTTGCTAAGGGTTTTCCCTGAGAAGACTGAGCCAAGGGCTCTAGGATTCCATCTGCATTGGAGAACGTCCACTCTTCAGTGTGTGCGATTCAGAGGTTATGAGATATCAGCCGATCTATTGCCAATTTGAGAGATAACTTCATCCAGAAGCTATCACAGAGGTTTACAGGTTTGAGAGATAACTTCACATAGATGTTATCACAGGGATTTCAAGTATTTATTTCATTACAGTGTTTTATTCAGATATTGCACAAATAAAGATACCCTGTATTAGAGCTGTCCCAGATTTGCAAAAGATCAGGTTTTGAGACGATGTTTGTATTCTTTTATATGCATGCCAGAGATTCATTATTGTAATCATTCTGAAGAATAATAAGAGCACTGATTTGCCAGTTAAGAGATTTACTGTGGTTTATTTGTTTATTTGAATTTATCTTGCAAAATCGCATCTTTACTCATGCAAAATATCTAAAAAGCAAAATACAGAAAGATAGTCAGGAAAATATCCAGTTTCAGATTTGAGGGGAAATTGGGGATATTACAATAACGCATCTGATGCTGCCTAAACTACAACCGATTTAGACTATAAGAAAACGAATTTCTGGGAGACATGAAGATATGTTAATACGGTAACTCGGGTTAGAATTAGAAACAGAGATTTTATGGATAGAAGTGAAATCCCTTTAATTTTAGTATTCCTTATATAAGTATTGCAATCAATGGTGGTTTTTAATTTTGGTTATGTTTATAATTATCTGCTTCTCTGTGTATCATTCTTCGTGCACTATATTTGCACATAATTAGGATTTTTCGATTTTTCTCTTAATTAAACCATCGTTATGATATTAACTTCAAACAACCGAACGTCTTGCCTGAGTGAAAATGTTTACCGCCAATCCATACATTCCAATTGTCGGAACGACGAGGTGGGAAAGTGGCACTGGGCCAAAAATCAACGCAGCTGCAGAACAAATAAAAACTCGTAGAGAATTGTGATTTATGAAAAAGCAGTGGAGGTGCAGCATCTCTTAATGGTGGTTACTCGATTATTTTTGTTTTTGTTATAAAGTTTTTAAAATAAATGGTAAATAATACATGACTATCAATTGTAAGAAAGAGTTCTAATGTAAACAATTATAAAGCTAAAGAAGCCTCTTGTCCGGAGAAAGGAGGTGAAATATGAATTAAAAAATTTATAAAGTTTTTAGATATTTTAATTAAAATATACCTAATGTAATTAATAAATTATATTATACAAATTTTGATAATGTTTAAATATTGAAAATCAATGTTTTATTTTCAATTATATGATAAAAATAAAGAAATAATAATAAATGAAATATGGATAAAAATAGAAATAGATACAAAAAATTATCTCCAATTTTTGAAATTATAATTTATTATATTTCTTAAAAATTGTAATAGATTTTTTAACCAATATACGTCTTTAGATGAAACTATTTCTTAATCTAGGTTGCAAAAATAATACAAATTTAAAACATGTTAAAATATATGTCAATAATAAATATTTTAATGAAGTATAGTAACACCACGTAAAAATTGTTTTATTTGCATGATAATCTTTTCAATTATCTCAATAATATTCATTTGGTTAGAAAACTTGCAACAAGTGATAAGAATTAGATGTTATTGAAGTGTGTTATTATACCTTTTTCCTCTTATTTATTTTATTTTTTATTTCAAAAAAATAATTAAAGCGTGAAGTATTATTTTGAGTTAACAACAAATTAAGGGAATCTTTGCATCCTTACACATTAAAATATAAGAGGCAAAAAAGATTAATGGGGTCTAATGTAAGAAAATTAATATTTTCAAAACAAACTTGACACCATGGTAAAAGGAACCCATGTCATTGATTTAACTTATTTACCACTCACCGTTCACATCTATGATCCAGTCACCAGAAAGCTAATACATCCCTACCATCATCCTTAGGTCCTACGATGCAATTTCACCAATGTGTTCTTCACATCAAAAATAGAAAAATATGAATAAATTCATTCTCTAACATCTAATGTGAACCTTTGATCAGGTATAAAATGTAAGGTTCATCTATTTATTGCAATAGTAAACTAAGAAAATTCTCTACATATTTAAAAATGATGAAAATGATCCATATAAAGAGGCTTATGTACATAAATTGATGGTTTACATATGCTTTCAACACGATAACTGTTAGAATAGGCTAATAGGTGAACATATGGCAGAGTGAGTACACATGTATTCTAAAATAGAAATGTATTAAAAAATATGCAAGAAGAGGATGTGCAATAATTGCTTGATATTAAATTGTCTTACTTACCAATTATTTGCCCTATTACAATAGCCTCATGAAGAGGAATATAAATAAGGAATAGGGGAAGTTAACTGATAGGATAACTCATATAGGAGTGAGTGTAACTCACTATGGAACACATATGAGTACTCACAGTGGCACTCACATAAACTCTAGGTAAAACTCTAGATGGAACTCACCATCTCACCCACTTAACCTCTTATCACACCTAAGCATGTTGAAGTTACATGTGTAGGGATTATCCATTTGATAAGTAAATAGAATAATTAATATCCTACATCAACACTCCCCTTAAACATAGTTTAGGTAAGTGGAAAAAAATATCAGTCCTAACAACAAGGATTTATGAGGTAACCATGTATAATGTAAATCTCAAGAGGTGGAGTAAAAGAATAAAACCCAGTGAGAAAAAAATCCACCCCAAAAGAGAGACAAAGAAAAGAAGCTAGATCTAGAAATCCCTACTTCAACCCAACCCCTTGGCCTCACCCACACACTACTGTACCCCCAATCCCCACCCCAAGCATAGCTTAAGTGGCCTAAAAAAATAGATTCTCATAATGAGACTTGATGAGGTACCCAAGTACATAGTGATGATCTGAGTATCCTACAAAATATGATGGATTTGTGCCTCTCCAAAGAATAGAGAGAAGGTATGTGTCAAATATCACATGGTGAATGATATAGTAGGTCCCTCTATAATAAATGTTGTATCTTCTTTTTAGAATAAAGAAACCACAAGATATCAAAATGCTATGTTTCCATTCAGGTGAAATCAAGATAGGAGTCATGATGTCAATCTATAGAAAATGCTCAAATGTTTTCCTACTAATGCTTGAATGTGTCAAAGTATGATCAAATATAAAAGGACTATCTATAAAAGATGGCAAAGAAGAAGCATATAATGAAGGGGAGAGAATAACCAAAGAAGAAGACAGACATGGAACATTTACTAAAAGAATGCCTATGGGAAAAGGAGAGCAAAGCTCAACAATTATCAAAACATAAGACTGCCTACAAATGAAACACTCGATCTATAAGATGAATGTCCATAGGAATATATGAGTCATCGATACTCTCAATGTGTATACTCTCACTAAAATAAGTAAAACCATCAAAAATGCAAGTCTGTGAAGGCTTTGAAAGAGCAATAATTTGCACAAGAATGGATGTATAATCTGGAATGAGACAACTGAGTTATGGTATAATCTTGTCCTATATTGGGGGATTGACAAAAGGAAGAACACTATCTATAGCTAATATATCATCACAAGAAATAAAAGCAAGAGCAGAGAGTAAAATAGTCTTAGAAAACAAAATAGAAAGCAAAAGAGGTGTGTTGTAGGTCATAGCAGGATCTTTAAAAAGAGTCTAGGATGCTTCAAGCATTGTATAACACTATATATTCCATATGGAAATGAAGATCTATGAAAAAATGTAGTAACAAGATGGAGAAAACCTTATCACAAGTATTAGCTCACTTATCAAACTGAATAGGATCAGTGGGTGTAGAAATATGTCTATATAGGAATGGAATATGATTAGGGAGCAAGTATTCCATCTAAACATATCACAAAGCATAATTTCCATTTTCAAGAAGGATCAATATAGATGAAACAACCATCCTCCTTTGGAGTCTCTCAAATGGGGTCGTCATAACTAAGAGAAGACACTAAAGAAGGGCAAGACAACACTATACAAACTATAATGAACCCCTAAAACATGCTCATGAATGGGATGTCAGACATAACTAAGAATGTGTTCAAGTGAGAGATCAGTGCTAGAGTAAGGGAAACTAATGGTTCACACTCTTGAAATAAACATTAGATTAGGCTGAAAATGACTCCATGCAAATTAGAGCAATCAATGCATGAAGTATGCTGTAAAAAGTAGTAGGGACTATAACCTCCACTTAAAATGGCACTTTATAATTTTACTATGTTTTACAATAAGAAAAAGTAGGCCAATGAAAATAAGATAAAATACATGCACTTTTTAAAAAAGTGGAATTCAATTTTGAGTTACCAATCAAAAGTTATAGCAAAATACATTTTCTATTATTAATGGCCTATTTAATTAAATTTGCACAAAAAATTTAAATTCCCAATGAATTTAAACAAAAATCATGTCATATAACAACTCATTTGAGTTGGAATGAAACCTTGAACCTCCTTAAATGAAAAGTCAAAAATATTTTGGCCCATGCAACCCTATGTGTACTTTTAAAAACACCTTGTATTGAAGGTTTTAATTTAAAAAATATATATATATTTTAAATTAATAATAAAAAATAGACAAAATTTTAAAATAAATAACAGGTAGATGTTTAGCTATCTAACTTTTAGCAAGGAATATTAGGCAGTGCAACTTTTGTAAAGAAAGCAAGAGACCAACACCACCATTGCAAGTTATAATACTGGAAGAAGATGTTGAAATCATAAGCTTTAGGTGCCTCTTTAGTGTAGGTGTACACCATCCAAGGGAGAAATCAATAGAGAGGCACCACCATGGAATAAAATACAAGTCTTTTCATTCTATTGCTACCCTCCAAAGGTTTCATTTTTGGAATAAAACTAGTTTCAGTTTGAGGGTGAACAATAGGTGTGTGGCTAATTTTCCTACTACTATTGTTGTGGTTCTCACCCAAGTCAAGTACAATAGTTCTAACCTAGTAATTGAGAGTGTTTATAAAGACATCTTGACCAAACATCTAGAACTTGGAAAATGAGGAGGGATGTTATACGACACCGGTATAAGAGAAAAATCTCCATTGAGATCAATAATATTAGAAGTTTTATGTGCCACTTAGTAAAAATTTTCAAGTAATCTGGTCATTATCAGAACAAATCCTCTCAGCTATGGATCAAGTACTGGTAGAGCTAAATGTACATCATGAGCTAGAACTTTAGCACAAAACATAGGTGAGATAGTGTAAATATGTGTGTAAGTGGACTTCTTGGAGTATGTTGACAAGTAGAAATGTCTTGAAGTAAACCAGATTGGTTCTCCTTTGGAAAAAAGAACC
The DNA here is from genome assembly GCA_037957365.1 of Torreya grandis. Taxonomy (NCBI): domain Eukaryota; kingdom Viridiplantae; phylum Streptophyta; class Pinopsida; order Cupressales; family Taxaceae; genus Torreya; species Torreya grandis. The sequence continues at coordinate 2,121,285 of JARHVA010000285.1, read as the reverse complement.
ATTTACCCCTTTGTGTTTCTCTTGTATTCTCAATGATGGGGTGGTCTGTAAAAGGATTGTGAATGTCATGGACAAATCTGTGTAGAGAGGATAATACAATCATGTATCTGAGATTTTTGATGGCTCAAAGTAAATCTAAATGTTAATGGGAGGTTGAAATATGCCACCAATCAGTTCAAAGACTTAACAAGATAACCATATAATCCCCACATAGGCCATTGCTGATAAAACTCCTTGAACTCTAAAACTAAATATGCATATCATCCTTACCATATCCTTATATTGCTTGTGTATACCATGAAAAATAGTGGACCCTCTTACAGATCAGAACCTAGACGTCAATATAAAAGATAATACTTGAAAATGCCAATACAAGTAGTATGCAAATTCTTCTTAATAAATTTAAGAGGATAAAAAAATAGAAATCAATTAGATAAATTGATTTTAATTACTAGAATCTGGGAGTTTTGATACCATGTCAAAATAGACCAATAAGTTATCATATGGTAGAGTGAGCACATAAGTATTTTGTAACAACAATGTATTCAGAAATATGCAACAAGAGGATGTGCAATAACTTTATAATATTAAGCTACCTTGCTTATCAATTATCTACTCTATTTTAACATATTGATGAACAAGAATATAAATAAGGAGTATGGATAGTTAACTAACATGAGAACTCACTATGGAACTAATTTTAGCTCATCGTAGAACTCATATGAAAATTCACAGTAGTACTAAGTTGAATTGTAGGTAGAACTCTATGTGGAACTCACTCTCTCACCCACTTAATCTCTTATCACACCTAAATAACCTAAAGCTAAATGTGTAGGGATTATCTAATTAATAAGTAAATGGAATAATAAATATCCTACACCAGCAATAATAAACTATCTATGATAGATTGTTATTTTTTCTATAATACATGTTTTTCCTCTTTATAGTATTTTTTAGAAATTTATTTAGCATTATTTATGTTATGTTCATGTTTTTTATGCATTGCTTACCATGATGATTATGTTAGTCCTTTTGTGTCCCTCATCCTCCCATTGATCAATGTATGTGCCCTCTAATTATACTATAGGAGTAAATATCATTGATTCTCAAGGATATTTATGTTGGGTTCCTATAATTTTGACCACTTGATTACGACAAATATATTTGATACAGTTGTACATTATGTAAGTTGCTTATCTAAAAATTTGTATCCAAGGATATCATAATAGCATACCAAATACCAATGTGCTTGGTAGAACAAAAAATGGGGTCAACACCATGATAAATCCAACTTGTTAAGGTAGCATTATATCCTAAGAGTATCATTTGTATGTCCATTTAATGTTTTAATAAATTCAGACATATCATATAAATATTTTTATGTATAACCAAGAGAGTATAGGAGTGTTATGGTGCACACATTTTTTATTGATCCATTTTGTATCATAATACTATGTATGGATTTGTTGTCAACATATACTTTAATAAAGAATCCATTTGTATCTAAATCATCATCAATAACTTCACTATAATGAATTGTGATCACAGAATGTGATGAGTGTATGATTTTAACTATACCAATAATGGTATCAATTTTATGACCATATATATAAGGAGAAGGTTGATAATTTTATGCACAATTTAAATTAAAATGATCCTTTTTACTTGTTTCTTCATGATTTTTAAAATGATCTTTACAAATTTTGAGCTTTGAGTTATCATTTTATTGTGGATTAACCTCTTTAGTAGGTGTAACAATATTAGCAATATTCTCATCAATGAGATATTTGATCTTGTACTTGAGCTTGTAACATCTATTTTTTGAATGTCCAATAGATCTATGATAGTCATAATTTACATTGATATTAATGTTTCTAGACTATGGTTTAGACATAACCACTTACATGGGTTGAGGAAGAGATATGAGATTACATTCAATTATATTTTTCAATAATTAATGAGGAGGTAATGGTAGTATTTAAATATACCTCATTGGTAGATCTTATAATTGAAGTTTTTGTGTTGGTTGTGAGAAAACATTAATTATAATCTTAGCTTCATTATTGATTTCATTTGATTTATTCTTATAAGTGTAATTAATTTGAAACCTAACATTTGAATTATAAGGATCATTTGATGTAAACTTGATTTTTTTCAAAATAATCAATTTGACCTCACACTCTTTCGCTATATGGCATAAATCATCAAATGATATGAACTTACGGAACATAATAGACACTTGAAGTGGACATAAAAAAATTTGAATGAATATATCTTGGAGATGATTATCAACCATTTGATTTGTAATTTTTTCTAGCATAGTCTTGTATCTTTAAAATATTCATTGATTATTTTATTAGATGCTTGTTTGAGCTTTATAATTTTAACATATGACAAATTGTCATGAATGTTGACATAGAAGTGTATGAAAAAATTATTTGGCAGTAGATTGAAATAGTTAGTTGATTGAATAGAAAGATCATAAAACCATCTAACAACATATTTATTGAGACATCTTAGAAAAATATTGTCAACAAATTATCACCATATTTGAAGCCTAGACAAAATGAATATAATGTACACTAATATTTTTTAGGGTCACCTTAGCATTCATATAAGGGTAGGATCCACAAAGAAAAATAGAAATTGATGGGATGTAATCTCAAGTACAAAAGTGTTATGCAACAATAAACTTGAGTCTATGGAGTGTTTATTATGGGAAACAATCTTCTCAATTTGAGAAACCTTAGCTTGTAAGGAAATAATTACATGCTCAAGAGTAGTATTTGTGGAGGTGATTGTAGGAGTATAAGTAGTATGAGTATGCATAGACATATATACTTATTTGATACCAAGTGATATTCCCAAACCAATGTCTTATGCAATGGAAATGAATAGAGGTATAGTAATAGGAATGGATACACTAGTGGAAGTGAAAATATGGGAAAAAATTTCTTAGGAACCTTTCTTTTTTCATCTCCAGAAATATATAAGATTTAGTCAACCTTTTTATAAATGTTCATGAACATACTCCATAAATTATGTTTCATCAATATCATAATACTTTTTTTGATTATTGGGTTGTTAAATAGGATCTATAATGTTCCCTTCAAAAGGGTGTGAAGTATCCAAAGGTAAATACTTTGAAGTTGTGTATATAATACATTGTATAACATATAATTTCTATTATTCCCAATCCATTTCAAATTTTACAAAATCTATTGGATAAGAGAAATGAAATGATGTAGTAGTGAAATCATCTCAAAGAGGAAGGCCATGAGATCAGGCCTAGTTTAAAATATATTATCTTTGAATGGTTCATCTAATACATGTAAACACATAATGAATACCATGTTGAAAAGTAATAAAATATGTGACAATGAATTGAATTGTTATATATAAGATATGAAAGAAATATTCATTTATTGATCTCATTATTATTTAAAATACAATCAAAATGTAAGGTATAAAGGTACTCTAGGCTAGGGTTTGAATGATTGTGTGGGATCTTAATTATACCCATTTATTTGTAGACAAGTGTTAGCCCAACATTTTATAGTACTAAATATAGACACTAAACTATATTTGTATCCCACTATCCTATCTATGAGTGTATAGAAATATTAACTTCCCTAAGTGATACACTCCTCTTAGGTGCACCAAAAATAAAACATCTAAAAGAGGCTTCATATGGTATAAACAAGAGACAATTAGAATTTTTGATATACCATAAGATACAGAGAAATTAATATCCATGTTTAGTGTTTTATAATGGCTTTGAGTATTGGGGTAGTTCCTCTAACACCACACTATCAATAAAACAAATCACCACTTGGCCTATAATGATATTCATTAAATATTTTTTATACTACCAAAGCACATTTGATAAAATCAAGTAGTGAGAAAATAGAAAATAAAATTTGAAATATTTTTGTGTACAAATATTAATAATAAAATTAAAATCAGAATAAAATTCTTCAATGAATTATTTTATTAATGGTGATAAGATAATTTATTTATTGTTATACTTAATACAATATCGAATAAAATTCACTTGTGGTGTCTTATTTATATTCAAGGTTGAATATTATTTTATTTCTATGTTGGGAATTTACAAAAAATTGTATGAAATCCCATGATAGAAATGAAGCATAGAACTAGTGTTCTAAACATAAATACGGCTTCATCATAATATTTATATGTTTATTTTGATTTAACAATAAAATGTAATAAACCAATAAACTACTCGGTGATGATAGACTAGTGGTGAGTGAGTTGAGTATTAGAAGTGGGAGGTATTAGGGTCCATTCCATAAGATGACCACTCTTTATTGTCGTTCTCACACTAAGATACAATGGGTTATTCATGAAAAGTACCTATAATGCAATGGGCTACTGGCTCAGTCTTAAATGTAATGGGGGTTAGCAAGTGGCTTTAAACATGTGTTTAATATGATGAAGTAAGTCTATAGTCCACGACTATAGATACTATTCACCATTGATTTGGTTATTCTAATTACCAAAATGTTTATACCCAACATTTTTTACTAATGAGATGTGGGTGAGTTGGTAAAGTTACTTGGTTGTTTCAAGCACCACCCAAGTTCAAATATTAGTATGGTATTAGAAGATATTTGTAGCTAATTACTGGTATTTTTGTTCTAGTTGTGGCTAATCAATTATATTCTTGGTCTGGTTGTGGCCATTGTTGGTATTATTAGATTAGTTGTGGCCATTCATTGGCAGTTTTGAGCTAGTTATGGCGATTATCAATAAATTTGGTACTTGTGATAGGTGATCAATTAGGGATTTGGGCCTTCGATTGTGTCCCCAACTAGTTAGAGCTCTTGTCAAAAGTGAAGTACCTATCTTAAAAAGGTAATAAACTATTGAAACATTAATTTCTATTATATAATATACATAACCTAAATGTAAAATGCATTATTTGAAATGAGTTATAAATTGTAATAAATAATGAAATATGCAAGCTTATATTGAATATGGTTTATGTTGATTGTATGGGTGGATATCTAATGTGAAACTAGCTAGAAAGACCTATGGACTGTGTCATAGCTGAGAACTAGATTATGTGATATAGTTAGATAAGGCCACATAGGGGGATGGAGACACATTGTGACTTTTTTGACTGACTTCACCCACATCCTAGTTGATTGTGTGATTGATTTCATATTTTAAGGCATGTATCTTTCAAATATTATTGATTAATTAGCCACAAGAGTTGATTTGACATATGTAATACCTATAATAGTGAAACCCTAGTTTTTGTGCATAAAACAACTATAAGATCTAGTTTTATTTATGTAAAATGTAAAATTTGGTTACTTTAGTGTGGCTAATGACACCCAATCTTTAGGCCTTCCTACTTGCTTACACGACCCTTATAGGCTTTTATTTCACCAATTTCCAGTCATCCACAGCATTTCAAACTCAACCCTTATAGGCCCAGGTAGTTATGTAAGGCCTAGATCCATCCCCTCATGTCTCATTCCCTCTAGAAAATAGTTACCAACTTGGACAGGAGTGCTCAAACCCAGAGTGTCTTATTTTTCATGTTGTTGTCCAAGTGTAAATTTGATTTAAATTGTCAATTTCTCCTTGATCCTTATCCAAATTCATGTTGGCTTAATGTGAATTCATTTAAACCATGATAATTAAATACCATATAAAACTCCATTCAAAGTCCATTTAAAAGGGTTGACACTCATTTACAAGATAAAATCAAGAATACATGTGAATACACTCAAGCACCTTTTCTGATTCTCAGCATATAACCTTCAAGTATTATTCCAAGATTATTCAAACCTTTTCACCAATCCATAGCCATCTAAAGTACACCCAATTTCATATTTATTTGCATTTTCATACATAGTTACACCAAGCAATTCTATGGGAGAACTACATTAGCTTGATCCATCCTTAGAATACTGCTATGTAGGTAATCTACCCCCACATGAAGTGTGAATAATGTATAGTGTATCCTTTACACACTAAACCCTTTTCCATCTTTCCCAAATTTCCTTTCAAGTTTAAGCACAAAGAGCTCTTATGGATTTTGAAGATAAAAATAGACACACAATGATCTCCATAGACTTCCAAGCTTTGATATTTTACTGATAGGGTAACATAGACCTACCAAGCATAATTCAAAAAGTTTAGATCACATGGACAATAATGCCAATAAAGGACTACGACATCAAAAAACAAGGTGTCCCATTTTTGACGATTCTATCTAATTAGAAAATGAAGTTTAGGAACCTATTTCTCACACTATCCTAGTCCTATACCTAAATTCTCAAACCTTGTATTAGAATGGATAGCTCAAAATAAGCTAAGTTACATTTCTCCTTACTCTCTTACCATTTTTTAGAAATGTGAAATTGTAATTAAATTTCACAAATTAGTAGACATAATTAGGAATATTTTTTACTAATTTTTCCTACTTAGACCTATTTATTAAATAGGAATAAAACTCCATTATTCCCAAAAATAACAAAACATTTAGTGAAAATTACTTATTTAAAATTTCACACATAAACCCTAAAAACCCTAGGGTAAATTATTTCTATTTTTTTTCCATAATTTCTTTATTTTTTCTATATTTAAAAATAAAAAATCTATAAATTAATTGTAAAATTTTTATATATTTTGTTAAAACCCTAGTTTCATCAACTAGCTACTAATTAATTTTTAGTACTTTTCCAATCCTTTTATGCATTTTTTAGTTGCATATCAAACATAGAAAAATAATTTTAAATTAAAAAATTCATAGTATTTTGCATAAATATTTTCAAAAAATCTCTAGTTGCATATACTAGCACCTATCTTCTTCTTGAGGTATCACCTTATATGTTTGGGAGCTTCGTATCCTTTCTATGCATATTCCAGTTCCTTGTTTAGATTATATTAGATTAATATTTTCTACTATTATCTAAGTTGTTTTCCTTATGCCACCTAAGTTCCTTGAATCTCTTCATTAGAGATGAAGTGCAAGACTTAGTGGTAATCCTCCTTATTCCTGCAACTTAGCCATATACCATGGATAAAAAACGAACTTAGGTTCCAGTCATAGAATGTGCACATATAGATTACACCAATTTCAATGGGGATAATTTTGACAAAGAGCAGTATGAAAATAACAATGATGATGTATACACTGATGCTCATGCTCCACCAAATTAGACTACTGATCCACTAATACCCATTATTGGTAATGAATTTTTACTGAACAGAGATTTAATTTTACAAAATTTTAGAGAAAGACATAAGAAATATCCTAAATATCATAAAATTATTTTGAAATCTATCATGGAAACTAAAAAGGCTAACTAAGTTTTGTCTTCCATTTCCATAGAGCAACCAACTAAAAATGACACTATGGTGGCAACTATGTCTTAATAACCCCCTATCATAGCCCAACCTACTTCTATGCCACTATTTACAGCTAGTACATCCCTTTATCCTGATATGGCATCCCTTTTGCAAGAGATAAGATTTCTTCAATCCAAGGTGTTATATCTTGAGTAAGGTACCACTAGACCTACACATGCTTTGGATTCTTTTACTCTTTTGCACACCCCATTGGCACATTCTATTGCTTATATACCCTTACCATAAGGTTTTGTTAAATCCAAGCTTACTCTTTATGATGGCAAGGGTGATCAATAGACACACTCGAGAGCATTTGACATAGCATGGTTGGACTATGTATCAAATGATTAGCTACTTACCAAGCTATTTATATAGAGCCTGAAGGATTATGCTTTAAAATGGTTCTATAGTTTATTGAATCAGTCAGTTCATATATTCAATCCTTTAGCTAACATGTTCTTAGCATGCTTCAACATTAACATTGGAGATAAGGTTTCATATGCTCAAATTGCTTAATAGAAACAATGACCAAATGAGGATCTCATGGAATATGTTCTTCAATATAATACCATATTGGCTAAGATGAGTAGACCCATGGCAAATCAGGGGTTATAAGACCTCTTCAAATAGAGTCTTGTACCAACACTTCATGAATCAATCATGTTTATGCGATTCTCTTCTTTCACTAAATTGTGTCATACACTAAAGAAAAGAGAAGTGAAACTTATTTCAATGGGAAAACTCAAGTATCTAAGAATTCTAGTTATAAATAATAAGAGTAAAAATGAAGTCCCATACAAGGTCAAGTTCAATGATACATAATGGCATAATCAACCTACAATAAATATAGCTTTAGAGCCTCCCCAACATATATTTTTATTAGCACCCTCTCAACATACTTTCTCACATCTTTTAGTTCCTCCAACCAGGATTTTACAACAACTTTTGGATTGTAATATCATATCTCTCCCTCTTATTCAATAAGTTGATCCAACCAAACCTCTTCCCAAGGTACATGATCAATAAGCATTTTGAAATTATCACAGGGCACTAGGCCACACTACAAATAGATGCATCAATTTGAAATATAAGATACAAAACTCGATAGATGACAACCTACTTGATCTTGGTACTTTAGTTAAGCCTCCACAAGTAAAACCAACATAGGATAAAGCTTTGCTAATATTCTCAAATCCATTTTCATAGAATTTAAAATAGGATATAGGGGACAAATTAGGGGTTCTCTATGCATATCATGCACATCCACCACCAGTTACATACCAAATACCTTTAGTTGAGTGACATCCTTTGAGTGGTATGATCAATGTGTATGAGTCTAGAGTTACATCTAGACCTAAATATCCTTCTAAAATTAAGAGATTATGGAGGATAATTTGGATTATAAAGCACTCATTATCATAACACATATTCATAATTAGCCCATTCCTAATGTTCTCATCGATAATGGTTCCAGTTTCAACATGTGCACCATTTAATTATTATAGAATTTGGGCTATTCAGAGTAGGATATCACCCTAAAAGATATAGTTATTAGTAGAATTAGTGGGCACATACAGAGTTCCTTGGGTGAGATTATACTTCCTTTATAGACTTTCCCAACACATGTGACCACACATTTCACTATAATTCTCAGTGCAGGAGTTTTTGATATGTTACTTGGTCACCCATGGATTCAAAAAATTCAAGCACTACCATCTATAATTTATAGATGCATGAAATACATTCAGCTAATCAGGTTATTATAGTTGGTGGAGTTCTATATGAATTATCACTACCCACTTTAGAGCCATCTTCTTTACAGTCATCAATTCCATCTTCTCCACTAGTATTAGTTTCCCCAACAATTATAGTTCTTCCTCTAGTATAGATTTAGACATAATTTACACATCCATCACTAGTAGAGAGTGTTTACACACCACCAAAACTTTGGGATTTTAGACAGCTTCTAGCTATAGTTTTCACACCCATAGTAGTTTCATTGAGATCTTACGGGTATACACTTAAAGAACATGTTTAGAGACCATCTCCTACTTATAGATGGCCCCCTAAGATCCCTAAAATTACTTCCACTTCTTAAAATCATAGTGGGACCACATAGTTAATTTCTACTTCAAAGATTTTAGAGCATCTACAACATATACAACTTTTGGATCCATAGTCTTGGCATTTTCATCATGATTCATATTCATGCACAATTCCAATCCTTGATATAGGACACCATGATAGGGAGTATCCCATGAGACTCATCGGCTAATATCATCCTATCTCAACCTACTTGTACATAATATCTCCTTCATGATTGTACATAGTTCTAATATTTCCAAAAAATACAAAAACAATACCAAATTCATAAATACCAAAAATTATTTCTATTGTATGCATCATCCATGCTTTACATTACTATTATCATTCTAAGACTTATATTTGTTGTTTCATGCTATTGTTTGTCAATTATCTTCATTGCTACGCTGCACTTGATTTTCTTTGAGTGTGTATAGTGACATCCAATTACTTGATTTCTTCACTTTACCCATTCAAGAGGAATTCCTACTTCTACATTTGAGACACACATCGATGTACATACCCATTGGGGGAATTTTCTTCATGACAACACCATATAGCTTATGTCAATCCTACACTACACACTCTGAGTTATTATACTAATGTAAAATACTAACCAAATTACACATAATATTATATCAACATTTTACTGGTATCTAGCACTTGTGTATCTCTTAGCATATACCTAGTCTTCTACTAAATTTGTCTTGCATACTTTCACTCTTCTTTGATTAGTTAGCTATGATTGTACATTTTCTAGTTTTTACATGTTTTCCTTTCTTACTTTAACAAATTATATCAGATTGGATTTCTAGTTCCAATATTTTTTCTTATATGTGCCTTAGGACATTTTGTACTGTGCTCTACTTTTATTCATGTGTGTGTGTATCTTTGGACATTTATCAATGTCCCTTTTTTATTCTTTTTATATGCCTGTGTCCCTCATGCCAATCATTTCTTATTTCAAATTAGATGTGTTATTTGGCATTTGAACATGCCTTCTATTTTTGCTTTCTAGTTTGAGTGATATGTGCCCATGTCCCATTTTTGTGTGCCCCCTTGGCCAACCTTGTATGCTTGTTACTTGATTGTTTATCCTTATTTTCAGTGTCATGATCCATATCATGAATTTAACTTGATTTCTTAGATGTCATGATGGAAATCATGCTCCATCCCTCCTTGACACCTAACAACTAACATCTAACATTTCTAGTTCTAGTTCAGTACATTGCACATACTTTTGCATTGTTATATCTATCTAGGCAAACTCATGGTGATCTATAAATATTTCAATACAAATATTGCTATATCTAGAGATATCTTTTCAAATTTCATTGCTATATCATGTATCTAGCATAATTTTAAGACTCTATTCTTTTGAGGGAAGTCATTGCAAGTTTAATCATTTTCACCCTTAGAACATAGGGAAATAAATAGTTGTTGTCACAGAGATAAAATCTCCTAAAATTCAAAACAACAACATTTAGATCATCTAGCTCAAATTCTAGAGGCTAAACCCATCAGAACATAATAGAAAAATAGTGATAGTTCTCGATCAATAACTAGTTTTAGCACAAGACAACAATATCAAAAATGGACATCAATGCTAAACACAAGTGTGTCCTCATTTTGGTTCTCTAATCTAGATATAAAAACACCTATCTTTTCTAGTAATAGGCATAAACTTAAGTTTAGTTGTAGTTTTTGCACATCCAAGTCAGCCAAAATCAATAGTTTTAGTAGAGTTTTCTCAATAAATCTATATATAGGGGTATCATGCATGATATTATGACTCTCACTTCCACTTTTAGATTAGGTTGTTGACATAACTTCTAGATAAAAATCCATGTTCTAGACACCAATGATTGGGGATAATTTGAATGGAACATTGGGCTTTTTTTATTTTCAAGTTTTGTTTATTACCCATGCAATCTCAAAAGTTTCATGCCTTACACTATTTATAGGTGGTTGGAATCATTTCAAAATTTGAACTTTGATACAAATTAAACTTCCCAAATACCTGAGTTATTTAGTTGCATCAGTTTTGGAGTGGCCTTCTTACAAGCCCAACCTCCATCTTTTGAAATACCCAAGAGTGGCCTAGTTTTCAACATACATTCAACTATCGATACCACATTTCCATACTTTCAGAGCATCCATGGGCTCTATGAGCCATCTCATATGACATCTATTATATACTGGTAACACTTCATAGCTTCACTTCATTGGGCAATGATGGAGCCAAAGGTCTAACTAGCCTTTGTATTCTTGAGCCACCTCTTCAGAGGGATTGGAAACATAGTCCAAACATCGATTGACACACATATGATTCATTAACTTCACTCAGTATGTGGAGTTAAAGGACTTGCCTTTACATTCTTGAGCCACTTTCTATGGAATTAATCACTTATCTCTGTTCATGATATAAATTTTGGTATAGCATCATCCAACACAATCCAACATTACTCAACCTACTCAAGATCATAATAAGTTTTGTAGTAGTTCACGTACCCTATGAAGTATATTAATTCCTTTCTCTTCAGTTTAATTTTACTCATCTTTTGTATGTTCTTATTTTATATCACATATAATAAGAACTGATCTAATATTTGTTTCATTCTACAGATTCATAGTCACACAATGTGCTCTCTATGCACTATCCAACATTACTCAACATCACACAAGCTTCATAGGCTTCACCTTTGCAAGTAAGTTTAGGTAAACTTTTTATTTTTTTCCTTTGTCATAGTATTTTAGTTTGTTGTATCACTAGAATATAGGGGGAAATGTATTCATGTAAAATGCAATTTTTTTTTACTTTAGTGTGGCTAATGACACCCAATCTATAGGTCCTCCTACTTGTTTACACAACCCTTATAGGATTTTCCTTAATTGATTCCAAATCATCCATAGCCTTCCAAACGCAAACCTTATAGACATAAGTAGCTCTTTCAGACCCAAATCCATCCCCTAGGTCTCATTCCCTCTAGATAATAGTACCCATCTTGGACAAGAGAACTAAAACTTAGGGTGTCATGTTTTTGGTGCTATTGTCCAAGTACAAATTTGGTTTAAATGGTCATTTTTTTATAGATGCTTATCCTAATTAATGTTAGCCTAATGTAAATTCATTTAACCCATGATCATTAAATCATGTATAAAAGGTCATTCATAGTCCATTTAGAAGGGTTGACACTCATTTATAGGAGATAAGTAGGAATACAAGTAAGTACACTCAAGCACTTTTCCCTATTCTCTACATATACCATTCTAGTATTATTATAAGCTTAGTCAAATATTTGCAATGGTCCCTAGCCATTTGAATCAAACTTAATTTTTCATTTAGTTGCACTTTCAGACAAAATTACACCAAGCACTTCAATGCGAGAACTACATTAGCTTGATCCCTTCTCAGAGTATTGGTATGTAGATAGTGTGCTCACACATGGGGTGTGAAGTGCATCTAGAATATCCTTTACACACTAACCACTTTTCCCTTTTTTGCAAATTTCCTTTCAAATTTAAGCACAAAGAGCTCCTAAGGATTTTGAAGGTTAAAATAGATGCACAACAAGCACCATAAACTTTTGGGCTTCAATATTTCACTGACATAATAACATAAACCTACCAAGTAGAACCTAGAAACTTAGATCACTTGGATAACAATGTTAAAAAAGGACTACAACGCTGAACAATAGGGTGTCCTACTTTAGGTGTTCCTGTATAATTAGAAAATGAAGTTTAAAAACCTATTTTTGGCACTATCCCAATCCTATAACTAAATTCTCAGACCACGTCTTAGATCAAATAGTTCAAAATAATGTAAGTTACATTTCTCTTTGCTCTCTTACTATTTTTTTTCGGGTCAAATTGCAATTAAATTTCACAAATTGGTTACCATAATTAAGAATATTATTTATTAATTTCCCTGTTCAGACTTATTTATTAAATAGAAATAAAACTCCATTATTACCAAAAATAACAAAACATAAATGTATATGTGGGGATTAAAAAAATGGACATATCCAATATATAGTCAAAAGACTTTGCATAGTCTAAGTGTATCCTGCATATCCCTAAAGGTCTTTAGGCTGATGTAGTTTTCCCTCCTAAAATGTATGTAAATATTGATATTAAATATAAAGATGAAACTAGTAAATTGACTTCAATTCTTGAAAATAAAATCCGTTAACTTACAATAATATAGCTTCAAGCTTAGCCTCTGACTCTTAGAAATAATAATAATTGGAATTAGAAAGATTATTGCCCTTTTCCTTAATGTGGATTAGAATTGTTAAGTTATTAATAAATGTGTATTGAATGACCTTGGTGTGATTATATAGAGGAATATTTTGAATATTTAAGTTTACCAAATTATCTAAAATCATAGAAGGTCCATCATGAAAGTTGTCTAAATTTAAAATTTAATGTTGGAGCACAGGGGTCAAGGACACACTAGGGGACAAGGTTGAGTTATATCCATATCCACCTATTGTAGTCTTATCCTAAAAATATAGAGAGTATTCATATTTAGATAACAAAAATATGTAAGCATAATAGGGATAATTGAATGATGTTTCTAGTAACAATATCATAGTAAGTGTAATAGTGAAGGCTCACATAGAGGTTACAAGTTAATGGAATGGAGGTTAGACCAAGTAAGGTAAGGATGTCAAAAGTAAACCTTGTCAAGCACTTGATGATTAAATTTGAGTGTCTAAATCACTCTCATCTTATAGAATACATATTATTGTATTTCAAATAACCAATGCATAAAATAAAAACCAAAAGTCATTTTTTGTTTTTCACCACAATGACCATGTCAAGGTATAGTTATGTGTTCACATTATTAATATAGATGTAAATATTATTGTTAAAAATATTACGTTATTATTCTCTATGTTAGTTTATCAAATATATTGTGAGTCACAATATATTTGTATTTTTGTGTTTTGTTGGAATGAGTTTTGATAGGCATATTTGGAGATTTATGTGGAGATTTGATCTCCCTAAATATAGGAATGTTATTTTTATCTAATTTATATCTTTTATATGAAATGTAATGCAATAGAAGCATAAATATTATCAGTGTGTTTATTCCTTAATAATGTCTCCCATGCATTTTGATATTTAACATGAAATTTTGTTAAAATCAAAACTAAAATCAATATATGGTATTAGAGCTATTATCCATTATTCATTAAAATAAGTGTCCTATGAATTTTAAGATAAGTTTAAGTCTTTGGAATATCTATTTTTAGCTCTATTTGGAGTGATTTGAATGGTGGTGCCATATTCAAAGTTACTAAGCACTTGGGTGTAAGGAGTATGATGTGAAGTTTCTAATGCCTCTTTCATTGTAGAGAATTTAATGCACAAGATTATTGGATTAAAGGAAACTCAATTTTGAGTGAAGTCTAATTGTAGACAGATCCATGTGCCTACTATCAAATTTTATAGTTTGCCTTATGCATCATGACTCCATAGTTTTATTCTACCTAGGTGTTCTTTATCTATAGTTTATGTATCAATTACACCATTAGCATCCAATCTTGTTGAAGTGATATAAGATTTATTAGCTCTATTTATCTAGCTATCTACTTTTACCACATACATCACTTAATTTTGACATATAGTAGATCATAATGAATTAAAGCATGAGGATATCAAATCCTCCTTCCATTGAAATCAACCATCATTTAGGGTTTGTTCTCTCCAACAGATTGTAGATTGCCATTCAAAATTAAATAGGTATGTAGATTTATTGACTGCACTCATGTAAGTAATAAATCTAAAACATTTTCCTTGTCTCAAGTACCACACTAGTGACTAGTATACTTGGCATTGTGAATTTCATTTTTATTCATTAGAAAGGACACAATACATGGAGCATTCATATGTTAATTTGTTGGGTGAGAAGTTAGATCCATGGTATTCAATAAACCAAATTGATGCATGCAAGGAATAAAGTGTATAAAAGTTGAGTCTTTCTTTTTATTTTTTTTAGGATTATTAATTATTTATAATATGCATCTAATTATTTATTTTAAATTCAAAATGTCTTTTAAGGGTATGCTAAATATAATATAATTCTTCACTAATTCAATAAATGTGTTACTTACATTTGGATTTTACAGCCATATCAAGTCATATTAATGTCATATAAATCAGTTTTTGTGTCCAAGTGTGTTATCTAAAATATGTTCAAAATAGTTTAAGTCATTATATATAATTTAGTTTTCTTTATAGAATAGTCTTGCCAAATATTTTACTTTTTTACGTTGATATTTAAAATAGGTTTTGGGTTAAATAATTGTCATGAAGATTTATTATATAATTCAAGAGTGTTATTCATTAATTATTTATATTTTATTTTTGAAATTAAAGTTCACAAGTCATTATTGTAAAAAAAATTCAAGTTAGAAAATTTAAAGTGTTCATATGTTGAAAAATTCAAAGTCATCTAGTCTTAGAGTCATGGAAACATTTTCACTTTTATGCGATGTTCGAACTATAAAGAGTCTTATCATCAAAAACATGAGCTTCATCAAGATATCAACTAAGTAAACAACTTCACCAACTGGAGGAAGGAGAAAATAGAGGTTGGAAGTTTCATAGCCTCTCATTAATCACTAGTGATGGGGTTGCTTTCTAATTTAGTGGCATTTTTATTTTTAGCATGGTGTGGTGTGAATAAGAAGAAATTTTGTATGTCATTTCATGTTTTTTTAATAAGTGAACTCTATATTCCTATGTACCCTTTTTGAAATGTGAAAATGATGAGAGCTACAATCTATATTGCACATCATGACATAGTTTAGGGTAAGCCCCTTGTAAAACCATTATTTTATGGTTTCTGATTAGCCACTTGTAAAACCACTATTTTCATTTTTTATTATCCATCTATACAACTATTAGGTATTATTTTATAGTTTCTAGTTAGTCACTTGTAAAACCATTATTTTGGTTATTGGTCAACCATTTGTAAAACTATCATGTAAGGCTTATGATTATCCTCTAAAATTCACCGAGTCATGAGTCTAGGTTCAGATATGGGGGAATTCTTTTCCCCATGTTCACATTAAGGGGGTGTAGGATAAGATTAGCAATGTTCACAAGGGGGTGAATGTTGAGGTATAGTTATGTGTTCACATTATTAATAGTGATGTAAATATTATTGTTAAAAATATTACGTTATCAGTCTACATGTTAGTTTACAAAATTTATTGTGAGTCACAACATATTCATATTTTAATATGTTTTTCGGTTGAGCTTTAATAGGGACATTTGGATATTTCTAAGAAAATTTGATCTCCATAAATATAGGAATGTTATTCCTATACAATTTGTATCTCCCTATGTATGCAATATTAAAAAAAACAAATTTACACATATATTTCCACTGCAAAACTTATTATAAAACTGCCCTGACAATGACTACATGATTAAAATCTATTCTCTGCCTATTGGGCTATCAAAACTACATGGCATTTGTAAATTATTATCAAATAAAATGCATTATCAATGGCCAATAAGCAAAAACGTAACTTCAAACAATTTCAAAGACAACCATCCATAGACATTTTCCAAAGCAACCCCTAATTCAAAATAAAATGTATGATTGTTAGTAATAATATTTACACATAAAATAGATTTTTTCAACCATCCCACTGATGAAAAATCACAATATATATCATTAATTAACTTTAGTGACATGTCATCCTTAATTAAATTCCACCTCATCACCAACGATCCCACATAACCTCACTAGCAAAGCTTGTGCCATATGTCATGACAACAATGGACATTGGAAATGAGCTTTAGATACTTTAATTCATACCATTATAGGTTTCAAATACTATGTAGTTTTGATGACTTTTCATTTATAATGTTTTTGGCAAGAAAATATCTGTGTATAGTTCTGTCTGTTAATTATTTTAGTTTTCAATTTGTAATCTAGTTTTTTGGTTTTCGCATACTGAAACATTCATTCTCATTATTTATTATGATATCAATGGTTTTTTTAGATAGTTTTACATGCATGAACAAATGGCCAAAATATTGAATCATAACCATAAGTCCTCTAGCCTTCCCACCACAACTATAAGGAAAAATATACATAGTTATTTTCTACTCCAAACCTTTTTACTAGTCTATCTAGGTCGAGCTATCAAATATATATGACATTTTAACCCCACTATCACAAACCCCCTTTCAATCTCTATTTTCATCTTTAAAAATTAATAAACTACTACATTACTTACGACCAACAATTCAAATCATAACAAAACAAATATGTTTTCAAATTTATGGATCTCACCTTAACAAACACCCGCTTTCCTCCATGAGGATAGAGACACCCATCCACAAACATTTTCTAGTACAAACTTTATTGTAAAAGGAAAAAAATGTATTAGTGTTATAAATAAAACCTACACATGCAAAATATTCTCATCCCACTCACACAAACAAAGTGATTCAAGCTTAACCCATCTCACAATAGTTGTATGCCTAATTTTTGGTCTATGCATACAATGTTATCATACCGAATAAGTAAATTAAATGTTTCATTATATAAAAATCATGAAAAAAAATAATTTTATGAAGCAATGTCATTGACAAAAAATCACAATAAATGTCAATAATAAATTTTAATTCCATATTGTCTTTTTGTATCTACTACCTTGTTGCTGCTTTACCAACATACACCCTCTTGTGACCTTCAAATCTTATGACACGATCACACCAAGATATATCACACGTCAACAAAATATAAATACGATCTTATTCATCTTCCAACTTCAAATATAAATTGTAGATTAAATGCAGATTGGGGGACTTGTCACGGTAGGTGAACGCCTATTCACGTAAACATGTTTTAAACACTATTACCAGGGGTTTTGTCTGCGGCATAGTTTATTCCTTCCTTAAATAGTAAAACCAATGGATAGAGTATGATTCGAAGGAGCTACTAACAATGTAAAGATTCCGGCCTAGAGTAGGTCGAACGGTACATACACGGACAAAGTAACAGTGCCAAAATAATGTAATAAAAAATACCCGTATTTCGTGGAATGAATATACTCTTCACGTTGAAACATGCAAAAATAAATAAATAAATAAAAATATCGCGATAAATTTCATTGTGCATTTTCACGTAGAAATATTCGTAGCGTAAAAGAAAACAAGGCGCTCGGCTTTTGTGTTATGATTGAGATGGAAACAACCCAGATTATCGTTACCACCCAGAAGTGTACATTGCAGTACACTCTATAAGAAACATCTTAGAACTTTAAGTTTCTACTTGATAATTCGTCGGATAGGGCACGATGTGAATTTACCTGCGTCCAAGAAATTTTCTTGGAAAACTCTACTACGGATGTTTTCTTTGCTACTTTCCTATTAATTCCGTCCATATACTGGGATCCATATAAATGGCTATACAAGTAAGATTTTTTCAACCCTGTGTAAGTTGTATACGGTCAATGGTGTTTTATCACTGCAAGAAATTTCAGTTAGTATCTCACCCAATCCATGTTATCGATATTTGAAGCCTGCTGGTTCAAAGCGTCAATGACAACCGCGGTTTCTTTGGCGACGAAAATCTGCAAAAATGTTGCCATGGTGAGGAGAATTTCGTACAACGAAAATCTGCAAATATGCTGCCATGGTGCGGAGAATTTCGTACAACGATGCTTGGAGCTATATTACAATTGCTTGTATCTCATGAGAATGCTCGTCCTATTTACGATGAGCTTTGAACGCTGCCAAATAGAAAAATAGGTTAGTATTAGATTTCCATGGTGTGTTTTGTTTGGAGTCTCCAGTTATCGCAGAATTGAAACAAATTGATGGGGAGGATATTCATGCAATTTCTAGGCTACCTCTGGAGCTGGGCATTGCGGGAGGCTAATCCTATTATGTTTGCAGAGATTCAATACTAACCAGCGTCTCCGCTCATCGTGATTAGGATCAGCCTTCTGATGGATAAAAATCAAGGCAACTGCAGGACAAATTGAAATGCGTAGAGCACGAATATGATTTATGAAAACGCTGTGGAGGTGCAGCCTTTCCTAACGGTTGTTACTCTATTTTTTTTGTTTTTTTAATGTTAATAATACATATTATTATTAGCAATTACACGAATGAGGTGTCACGCAAATACTCTTTAAAAAGGAAAAAATGTCTTGTTACTTGTTTGGAGGACGCGAAATAAGAAGAATTATTTCTACAAAAAAGTTACACATTTTATTCAAATTTTACATAATGTAATCAATAAACTCCATCTAACATATCTCGATACTTTTTGAATATTTAATATTTTATTTTAATTTTTATGATAAAGATTAAAAAATGATACAAGTGAAACGCAGACAAAAATAGAAATGGAAAATATAATTGTAACATATTGTATAATTGATATATGTTTTTAGAAAAAAATATAATTTAGTTAAAATTTTAAAATAATATAATGAAAAAATTGTTAAAAAATATATTAATATTAAATATTTTAATGAAATTTAATAATTTTATTGCAAATTTGTTTTATTTATATAATTAATTTTTTAATTATTTTAGTAATATTTATTGAATTAGAGACCTTGTAATAAGTAATAAGAATTAAATCTTATTGAAGTGCGCTAAAAAATTTTAACATATTTATTTATTTTTATATAAAAATGTGAAATATTAATTTAAATTAATAAAAATTTAAAAAAAATTATACATTCTTACATACATATTAAAATATAAGAAAAAATATTAATAGAGATTAATGCTAAAAATTAATATTTATATAACAAATTTATTATCATAAAAAAAGGTGTTCATATCATGGATTTAATTTATTGGTCGCTAATTTTTAGTATTTGTCATTTAATCTTTGAAAAGCAAACATATCTATACCATTACACTCAAATCCTATGACATAACCGTACCAATATACACCATGCATAAAAAATAAGGATATATTATTATATTCATTCTTTAACATCTAATATAAATCTGTGATCAAATATAAAACACAAGAATCAATTTTTTTATTGTAAAAACAAACTAAAAATTTTATCTACATATTAAAAAATCATATAAAATATGCTTATATGCATAAAATTATGATTTATACACTTCCAACACAATTACAAAATTTCTATGATAAATTATGCTTTCATATATATACTAATTATTGTTTCTATGACCTGGAAATGTAGTTTGTTTATAATAAACTTTATATATGCTAATGAAAAAGAATAGTTAGTGGTACACATTAGCTCAAAATATAAATTTAAGCGCCAGTTAATTTTTTATGTTCTTATCGTTTGTAACTACTACTTAAAATTTTATAGGTTGTCGTGATTGTATAGGAAATTAAGTACCTTTTAGGTGCATTATCTTATTTACCTAAGTTGTTTGAAAAATGGCTTAGAACTTATTTCATGTCAAATTTAATCACAGCTTATAAAATTTGTTACTCAGGAGACATTGGATACATAAAATGAAAGAAATCAGTTTCATTATATATTGTTCAAAAAAATTACACCGATTTTTGTTTTATATAATTTATGGATTAAAACAGTTTCAACAAAAGAAAAACCCATCAAAGTCCTCATATGTGAGGAACCAAGAAGTATACGTAAATAAAGAGAGTATAAAGTGTAGGTACATAATTATGTCCACGTGAAAGTACAAACAAGACAGAAGATACAACCACTAGCAAATCTAAGGAATATGAAAGTGGTAAAACTCTAAAGTCGATCATTAGTGATGATTATGCTCCAAACAATGAATACCATAACTTGATTATTGAGTTGATGAGCACCTTATTTCTTTAACTTTTTTTAATTTTAATTTTTCTTAATTCTATTCATAATGTTTTGTTACTTATAATTATATATGTTAATTTAATTAATTAAATTTTCATTGATTTTTTATACAGATTTTTTATCATTAATTGTTTCTTTATCATTTATTAAATTTATTTTATGATTGAAATATTTTTTACTTTCAAAGTATACTAAATTATATAGTAAACATTCATGCAAACCACAACCACATAAATGACAATAAATGATAATTTATTTATATATATAAGGTATTAATAAGATTGAAACAAACAATGCCAAATTTGAAGCAACTCACTCTTTAAACAATGTAAATTTTTAAACAACTTTTTATTTCACAAATGTTTGAAAAAAGTGGAGAAGTGGAATTTTCATATTTTCTCAAGGGAAACACTAGGTGAAGGAGAAATGTGGGGCAATTCATTTCTCTATCACATATAATATTTTATTTATATAAATTATATTTACATTTTATATATTTTTATTTATTATATATACATTTGTATTTTCATCTATTTCAATGATTCATGTTACACTCATCTTTTATATTAACCTTTTTACTATTATTTATATATTTTATGTACATTTCTTAACATGATCATTATGTTAGTTCTTTTTATGTGACTCATTCCTTTGATGTTCCATGTCCCCTCCCTCTCTCCATCTCACCCCTCTCTCTCATCTCACCCCTCCCCTTCCACACACATGCACATGTCATGAAAAGGGATGACATAATGATCAGGGTCAAAAAAAATGTATTAAAAATACAAGAATAATGTGTATGTGTGTATCCATGTCCACACACACAAACACATAATTCTTATGGTTTTATGTATTTATTACCATGATCCTTATAATAGTTTTTTTCACGTGGTTCATCTCCTTGATATTTATACACATGTATGAAGGCACACATGCATGCATGCATGTGTGTACACACACATGTTACTATCCTATATTTTATGTGTTGCTTTCCATGATTATTATATTAGTCTTTTTCATGCACCCCATCTCCTTAATGTTACATATCCCTCCAACACATACACACACACACACAACATCTAATGCTCGCACACTATTCCTATATTTTATATTTTGTTCAGTTTTATTATATCTTATTATGTTTACATCATATATTCCTTTAATATTCTAAAATTATTTTATTTCCATATATCTTCTATTTTATTTATTATTGCTAAATTTATTACCTATTATATGTAAATTCTTGTGTTTGAGTTTTTTACATTATTCTTGATGTTCATCATTATATAAGATGTTATTCCTTATGTCTAATATGCTTCCATAATATTAATGTAATTTCATTACTTGATATATTTTCTATTCTAATTTTTTAAATGTTTGACACATATTTACATCATTATTTTCATATTTTTTATATATAATATTCACAATTAATATAAGATTAAATACTTATTTCTAAATTACCCAACCATACTATCATTAATTATTAATAACTTAATGATTCATGTTTATGGTGTTGAGGCCCATTACATAATAATATATAGGTTTGTAATTTGACCCTGCCTAACTACCTTAATGATATGAAAGATACATAGAACTTTTGTTGCATAGTAAGGATGGGGGAGGTATATTTTTATAATCTCATACTTATAAATTATTATTTTCTACTAACCTATGCTTTTTATAATAATGCAATCTTGTAATTTCTACGGCTCATTCTTTTAAATTTGAAAGAGAAAAATCAACCACAACCTTTTTAAATATATCGTTGATATGTTTGACTTTTAAATTGACGCCCGTGCTATAATTTATGGCTAAACATACAAATAAAATTTGAGCCAAATTTAGTGTCCTAAATTACTAAATCACTTTTATTTTATTTTTATTATATTATGCTTGAATATTTTTGTATGCATAAATATTCATTCTAAATAAATCAATATCGGTACTCTGGTCGACTTTCAAGCCAAATCCCTCTTTTAGATCTTTAATACAAAATTTATTCTATATTTCTAAACCTTGGGTCCCTTGCATAAAATATTTCGAAAATTGTTTTCAAATTTTTACTCTCTCCTCATTTAATACATTAATTGGTCTATCTAGTTTATGAAATTTTCAATTCTAGAAGATGGAAATGCTCACACATGGCAAAAGTACATATTTATCTAGTTATTTTATGAAATTTTCCATTCTTGAAGTTTGAAGTATTCACACATGACAATATTATGTAGTTTAAATTCAAAATTATTCATAAATTAAAAAGTAACTATGTAAATATAAAAGAATTATATTTATTAATATAAAATTAAGCATATTATTATTGTATCATAAATATATTATGTTATTAAATAACTTCTTAATGCTTTTATTGTTATATATTATGAGGTTTTATTATTAAAGGATTTGTTTGAAAAATCTAATTACATAAATATTTATGTAAGTTCACAATTTAATTTTATTAATAATTTTTGGAAATGATTTAAATATCACATGTACACAAAAAATGTAACATTTAAATTGAAGGGTGATAATCGAAGCCAAGCATCAAATTAAAGAAGTTAAAGAGTCATTTATATCATAAATTATTTACCATGGCTGAAAGTTTATGGTCAATGCACTTGTCTTAAATAAAGTTTATTGTATTGAAAACATTTTTCAACCAAATCTAAAATATTTAATGAAAATCATCTTTACTCTAGTTTCATATTTTCAAGATTAAATTTAAATGAATTTTATTTTTATTTCACTTTATGTTATTTTTTAGATTTTGTCTAGGTACCCAACACAAATTAAGTAATAATCACTGATTTGGTTGAAAATCAATATCAAATTTATTTCTTTTAAACTCACTAAGACATACTTTGTTATATCTTTCTAAGATTATAGTCCCCATGTAATTTTTGTTGTGTAATATTCTCAAACTTTTTGTAACTCCTCATTTAATTCATGGGTGGGTTGACCTGCTTATTTAATATTTTTTTTTATTATAATAGTTAAATATTGTCACACATGTCAGTATTATCAAATTTAAATTAAAGTGCATCTAAAAATAAAAAAGTGATGTGAATCATTAAGACAAAAAATCACCATAGATTATAAATTTAATATTTAATATATTTTTTTAATTAGAAGTATGATTTGTTATTACAAAATTCTTAACAATTTCATAATTATATTATATAAGATTTGATTACTAGAAAATAATTTGGAAACCATTTGTCATACAAATCTTTACATAATCCAATAATATGTTTTCTTTAAAAATATAGATTAAATATTCGATTATTATATGTACAAAATTATGTAATTGAGAAAAAATATGTTAAAAGCATAATCAAACAAGAAAACCTATAAAATCATATTTCTATCATAGATAATTTACTAGGTTTGAAAGTGTGTACTTAAGACACTTGCCTTAAGTGAAATCCTTACTTCACTAGATCAAAGACAATTTGATGATGATCCTCTTAATTATTGGAAATGATTTAAATTCATGTATCAATAATATGAAAATTGTATTCGTATATATTTATTCCTTAATTAATAATTAAAATCAATGGATAGAGTGTTTAGGTAGTTATTAACAAGGATAACATATCATGCTAGAGTGAGTCTAACAAGACATAAAAATATGATGCATGGTTTATTTATATGCATATATCATGTTCTTTTTTATGACTACAATTTTTATCCTTTTCATGTCCTTTCTTGTGTTTGAATATTTACCATCTCCTTGATGTCTTTATTTATGCAAGATGTGTTTCCTTGTGTTCGATGTGCCTCTATGTTCTTAAATGTGATTTCACTTTTTGAAGTCTTTTTTCCATACATATCTCTTTTCCAATGTTTAGTATGAGTTTTGATATCAATTTTCACTACTTTATATATTTATCATTCACATTTATTATAGGATCAAATACTTATTTACAAATGAGCCTAAAATTTCAATTTCAATTCCCAGATTTTTAGTAGCTCTATGATTTATTTATAAGGTGTGGAGATCCATCAATTTATGACATATAGAATTCTAATTCTATCTTACTTAGTTACCACTTTCGATGGTATGATATAAAAAGGAGACTTTCACTCTATAATGAGAATAAATGAAGCATATTATTATAATTTTTTTCCATATTTATTATTATTTTTTCACTCATAAATGTTTGTGTAGAAAAGACATGTTTTATTGAAAATACATTTTTTAATTTTCAAGGCTTATAATTTTACCTCACACGATAAATATCATCTATATTAATTTAAGTATTCATTTATATATTTCATGTTGAAATTCACATCTACACTACCTCCTTTATAATCAAGCACACACTTTAAATTGGAGCTAAATATAATATCTTAAAATAAATAAATAAATTTTATTTTATCAATATTTATGTTAATTTTACATATTTATCTATGTATAAATATTTAACTTAAATAAAAAAATATTTATTTCTTATTCTGCATTCATAGCTGAAATCTGTCTTTTAATCTCCTTCAAAGAAACTTCATGATATATTTCTAAATTTTTGGTGACCTACATATGATACATTGTGTGCTCTTTTAAAACTCTTTCTCTCTTCTTATTTAACAAATGGGTTAATTTATTTTTATAACTTTTCTAATTTTAGCATCTAAAAGTCAACACACATCAATATTGTGAAATATAAAATTGAAATAATTTATAAATATTAAATTTTCATTAAACATTTACACAAAAGAGCATTATTAATTAGAATTATAATTTTCAAAATATTTTTGTTGTATTGGAGGAATATTTTGTTATTCTAGATTTTCAGTGATTTTATTGTTATATTATGTAGATTTTGATTGGAAGAGGGCACATGTGGGGATATTGATTTCATAAATTTTTATGTATCCTTTTAATCTAGTTTTTTTAATAATTTTGGGAAAAATTTCAATTATTGTATATACATTATAAATGTAGAATGCAAATTGAGGAAAGAAAACATAATATAGAAATTCATCAAGGAAATTTATATCTTTATTACGAATACTTTATTAAGATTCAAATTTTAAGCTTGTGAGACTTATCTTTAGTGAAGTGTATGATACTAAAAATATTCTTCCACACAATCAAATTTAGTTAATAACAATAATCTTTACTTTAGTTACATTTTTTCAAGTTCAAATTTCAACACGCATCTTCTACAACATTCTACATCAATATTTTAACCTTTTTGTTTATATATATTTATTATTTGAACATTATTATTATATTTATATTACAATATTTAATAAAATCTATTTTATTTAATAATAATAATAATAATAATAATAATAATAATAATAATAATAATAATAATAATAATAATAATAATAATAATAATAACATTTTTTACGTTAACATTTCATATTGTTTTTAAAGAAGATATTCAAATTAGTATTTAAAATAGAAAAAAACAAAAACATGAAATTATACTTTTAGAACGTTACAATTGCTAAAGAATTCGTATCCTGTAGGAATGTCATGATTTTGAAATGTTAATTTCCATATTATTTTATTTAAAGAAAATAAAAGACCATCGTTCCCTACGAGGCGTTTTGTCTGCTGCATACTTTATTCCTATCATTCCAGGCAGCTAACAGCTACTAACCACGAATAGATACATACCAGTGCCAACAAAAAAGAGGTATGAAAAGTTACCCCTGTTTCGTGGGTTGAAAAAATACTCTCCACGTCGAAACATAAAAGAAGACAAGGCGCTTGTATTTTGTGTTATGATTGAGATGGAAAGAAGTGCAGACAGCAAAGTTTAACTTTCTACTTGCTAATTCGTCGGATAGAGCACCTTGTGATTTTAGCCGCGTCCAAGAAATTCCTTGGAAAACTCTATCATGGATGTTTGTTTTTCTTGCTACTTGCCTATTAATTCCACAGACTAGAGTCTAGCATGGATTCGGTTAGAACAGTAAGAGTTTTCCAAGTTCTGTGTAAGTTGTTTTATCACCGTAAGAAATTTCCATTTGTGAGTCAGCCACAAGGCAATCCAATCCATGCTATCCATATTTGAATCCTGCTGGTTAAAAGCGTCAAGGACATCCACGGCTGCGCTTAAAGTCATATATATGGAAATTGCAACGAAAATCTGCTTCCATGGTGCAGAGAATTTCGTACAACGATACTTGCCTATCTTATGAGAAGGGTTGTCCTATTTACGATGAGCATGGAACGCTGTCCACTGCAAACGTATGTTAGTATTAAATTTCCATGGTGTGTTTTGATTGGAGTCTCTAGCTTTGGCAGAAGTGAGACAAATTGAGAGGGATGTTATTCATGCAATTTCTCGGCTACAAGTGGAACTGGAAATGGCGGGGCCTAACTCTATTATGTTTTGCAGAGATTCACTCACACCATGTCCAGCTCCACAGGTAGCATTGAAACTGCATGGATATCATGCCTCGCAATTAGTCCCAATCAGGTGACAGCTAGGCGGTCCAATCGAAAACACGCGATGCAAATTCAATAATAACCAGCGTTTCAGCTCATCGTAATTAGGATCAGCCTTCTTATGGGATAACGCGTCTGATGCTGCCAAAACTCCAACCGATTTAGACTACAAGAAAGGGAATTTGTGGGAGACATGAAGATATGTTAATACGGTAACTCGGGTAAGAATTAGAAACAGAGATTTTATGGATAGAAGTGAAATCCCATTAATTTTAGTGTTCCTTATATAAGTATTGCAATCAATGGTGGTTTTTAATTTTGGTTATGTTTATAATTAACATTCATCGTGCACTATATTTGCACATAATTAGGATTTTTCTCTTAATTAAACTGTTAGAAACTCAAGATAATTTTTACACATGCAAGTAGTTAGCTGCAGTTAAGCAATTAGTAAGCAAACTGACAGTAAGCATTCAGTTAGTTAACTGACAGTTAGGAATCAGTTAGTTAACAAACAGTTAGTTAAACTATTAGAGTTGCAGTTTGCATGTAAAGACTAAAATTAGTCTTTGGTTTGTTTTTTCTAATTATTGTTAGTTTTTCAAATCTATTTAATAGACCCATGGGGCAGTATTGTAATTTGAACAAGATCAGAAGATCAGTAGATCAAGAAGAAGAACAAGATCAAGAAGATTATTAAAAATCTTATTTCCAGAATTGCTATAGCAATCTGAATTTTAATCTGTATGTTTTTATATGTCTTTATTATCTACAATTGGTATCAGAGCAACACCAGCTTCTAGATGTTCAAAGAAGAGCAGTGCGCAGAAGCACAGCTGCTCAGGGAGAGAAGAAAAAAAGAAGAAAGAAAGGAAGGAAAGAGGATTTATATCCAAGAAGCTGTGAAGGGGTTAAAAAGAGCCAAGCAGCGGAATAGTTGAAGAAAGAAGGTAGTGCAAGAGGCACGTGTGAGAGCTAGTAAGAGCTCCATATTTGGTAAGAGCTCCGCAGAGCTTATGTTACACAGCGGGTGAAGCTGTGAAAGTGTTTGTGTTACACAGCAAGTGAAGCTGTGAACGTGTGTGTGTGTGTGTGTGTGTGTGTGTGTGTGTGTGTGTTGAACAACGATTAAAGCTATCAAAGTGTCTGAAGATCAGGCCGATCATTGGCAAATGTAGACCAACGTGGAAAGAACCCAACAAAGTCCTGGAAGGAAACATGAGCAGTTATGCGTCGGGTGAAAGAAAGGTAAGCAAGCAGGAAGCTTGCAGTTTTGGACATAAGCATGTCCGTTGATAGCCTTTCGACAGGCTACTCTTCAGTCTTAAACACTGAGTGAATGCTCATTGAGCAATTGTATTTTGCAAGGCAGTGTATTCCACATGAGAAGACAAATTTAGGCATTGTAAATGCTAAAATTGTAAGTGGTAGAAATTAAGGGGGAGTGTTAGAAACTCAAGATAATTTCTACACATGCAAATAGTTAGCTGCAGTTAAGCAATTAGTTAGTAAACTGACAGTAAGCATTCAGTTAGTTAATAGACAGTTAGGAATTAGTTAGTTAACAAACAGTTAGTTAAACTGTTAGAGTTGCAGTTTGCATGTAAAGACTAAAATTAGTCTTTGGTTTGGTTTTTCTAATTATTGTTAGTTTTTTAAATCTATTTAATAGACCCATGGGGCAATATTGTAATTTGAACAAGATCAGAAGATCAGTAGATCAAGAAGAAGAACAAGATCAAGAAGATTATTAAAAATCTTGTTTCCAGAATTGTTGTACCAATCTGAATTTTAATTAGTATGTTTTTATGTCTTTATTATCTACATAAACCATCGTTCAGATAATAACTTCAAACAACCGAACGTCTTGCCTCAGTGAGAATGTTTACCGCCAATCCATACATTCCAATTGTCAAAACGACGAGGTGGGAAAGTGGCACTGGGCCAAAAATCAACGCAGTTGCAGAACAAATTAAAATTCTTAGAGAACTATGATTTATGCAAAAACAATGGAGGTACAACATCTCTTAACGGTGGTTGCTTGAATATTTTTATTTTTTTTATAATGTATTTAAAATAAATGGTAAATAATACATTACTATCAATTGTAGGAAAGAGTTATAATGTAAACAATTATAAAGATAAAGAAGCCTTTGGTTAATTATGCAGAGAAAGGAGGTGAAATATGAATAAGAATTTTTTTAAAGATAGTTTTTAGATATTTTAATTAAAATCTACATAATGCAATCAATAAATTATATTAATTATATTTTGATAATGTTAAAATAATGAAAATTAATGTTTCATTTTAAATTATATGATAAAAATAAAGAAATAATAGTAAATGAAACATGGATAAAAATTGAAGTAGATAGTTAAAAGAGAATCATCTTTAATTTTTGAAATTATAATATATTATATTTCTTAAAGGTTATAATACATTTTATAACCAATATATCTCTTTAGATGAAACTATTTCTTAGTTAAGGTTGCAAAAATAATACAAATTTAAAACATGTTAAAAGGTATGTCAATAATAAATATTTTAATGAAGTATAGCAACACTAAGTAAACATGGTTTTATTTGCATGATAATATTTTCAATTATCTCAGTAATATTTATTGGGTTAGAAAACATGCAAAAAGTGATACAAATTAGATGTTATTGAAGTGTGTTAATATACTTTTTTCCTCGTATTTTGAATTTTTTTTATTTCAATTAAAATTATTAAAGCATGAAGCATTGTTTTGAGTAAATAAAAAATTAATGGAAGCTTTGCATTCTTCCACATTAAAATACAAGAGGGAAAAAAGACTAAAGGTGTCTAATGTAAAAAAATTAATATCTGCAAAACAGACTTGACACCATTGTAAATGTAACCCATGTCATTGATTTAACTTATTTACCACTCACCTTTCACATGTGTGATCCAGTCACCTCAAAGCTAACACATCCCTACCATCACCCTCAGGTCCTGTGATATAGTTGCATCAATGTGTTCCTCACATCAAAAATAGAAAAATCTGATCATAATCATTCTCTAACATCTAAAGTGAACCTTTGATTAGGTAAAAAATACAAGGTTCATTTATTTATTACAATAGAAAAGTAAGAACATTCTCTACATATTTAGAAACAATGAAAAATTTCCATAGAAAGAGGCTTATGTCTATGAAATGATCAATTTCAACATGATAATTGTTAGAATAGGCCAATAAGTGATCGTCTAGTAGAATCAACACACATGTATTCTGCAACATAAATGTATTGAAAAATATGCAAGAAGAGGATTTGCAATAATTGCTTGAGATTAAACTTCATTACTTACCAATTATCAGCCTTATTAAAATAGCCTAGAGAAGACAAATATAAATAAGGAATATGGGGATTTAACTTATAGATAACTCACTATGAGACTGAGTGTAACTAATTATAAAACACATGCAAGAAATCACAGTGGCACTAAGATTAACTCTAGGTGGAACTCTAGGTGAAATGCACCCTCTCACCCACTTAACCTCCTATCACACCTAAGTAATATGAAGTTACATGTGTAAGTATTATACATTTAATAATTAAATAGAATAATTAATATCCTACATCAACACCCCCCTTAAATGTAATTTAGGTGGGTAGCAAAAAATATCAGTCTCAACAATAAAGCTTGATGAGGTACCCATGTACAATGGAACTCTCAATAGGTGGAGTAAAAGGAGGAAACTCAATGGGAAAAAAACTCTCCCCACAAAAGAGGGACAAAGAAAATAAGGTTGAACTCTAAATCCCTACTTTAACCCCTAGTGCTTGCCCCCACACTCTACCCCACCCCCTCTTCCCACCCCAAGCACAACTTAGGTGGCTTGGAAAATTAGATTCTCACAATGAGGTCTGATGAGGTACCCAAGTACATAATAATGATCCCATCTTCCTACAAAGTATGATGGATGTGTGCTTTCCCAAAGAATAGAGAGAAGGTATGCACCAAATGTTGCATGGTGAATTATGTAGTAGGTCCCTCTACAATTAATGTTATCTCTTCTTTTTAGAAGAAACCATGAGATATAAAAATGCTAAATTTCCACTCAAGTGGAATCCAAATAGGAATCATGATGTAAATCTATGAAAAATACTCAATTGTCTCCCTAAGAATGTTCAAAGGTGTCCAAGTCTGATAAAATATCAAAGCACTAACTATAGAAGATGGCAAATAAGAAGCATAGAAGAAGATAGACATGAAACATTTAATGAAAGAATGCCTATGGAAAAAGGAGAAAAAATCTCAACAATTATGAAAACTTAAGACTTGACTACAAATGAAGCACTCAAATCTACAAGATCAATGTAAACAGGAACATATGAGTCATTGATACTCTCAATGTGTATACTCTCACTAAAATAAGTAAACTCATTTGAAATGTAAGTCTATGAAGGCTTTAGAAGAGTATCAATTTTCATAAGAATGGATGTAGAATATATAATGAGATAACTAAGATCTAGAAGAATCTTATCCTATAGTAGGGAATTAACATAAGGAAAAACATTCCACCACTGATGTATCATCACAAGAAATAAAAGTATGAGGAGAGAGTAAAATAGTCTTAGAAGACATAATAGAAAGTAGAAGAGGTGTGTTCTAGGTCATAATATGGTCTCTAAAAAGAGACTATATAATGCTTCAAATAGTGCAGGACACTCTATATATTCCATATGGCAATGAAGATCTATGGAAACATATAGTAACAAGGTGTAGAAAACCTTATCATAAGTATTATCTCACTTATCGAACTAAATAGGAATAGTGGGTGTAGGAATATGTCCATAGAGGAATGGAATATAATTATTATGTGTGAGCAAGTGTTTCATGTAAACATGCCATGAAGAATTATTGGCATTTCCAAGAAAGATCAATGTAGATGAAACAACCCTCCTCCTCTGGAGTCGCTCAAATTAAGTCGTCATAACTAAGATAACATAATAAGGAAGTGCAAGATAACACTATACAAACTATAATGAATCCCTGAATCACGCTCATGAATAGGACATCAGACACAACTAAGAATGTATTGAACAGAGGAATCAGTGCTAGAGTAAGGTAAGATAATTTTACACACTCTAGAGATGGACTTCAGACTAGGCTAAAAATGAGTCCATGCAAATGAGAGCAATCAATACATGAACTATGTTGTAACAAGTAGTAGGGCCCATAACCTCCCCTTAAAATGACACTTTATAGCTTTAGTATGTTTTATAACAAAAGAGTAGACCAATGGAAAGAGGAAGAAAATGTACTTTTGAAAAAAGTGGAACTCAATTGTAAGTTACTAATCAAAAGTGATAGCAAATACATTTTTTGTTATTAATGACCTATTTAATTAAATTTGCATGAAAGATTTAAAAAAAAAGATGTCATATAAAACTCATTGGAATCGGCATGAAACCGTGGACTTATTTAAATCAAGAAAAGTTAAAAGTATCCTAGCCCATGCACCCCTATGTGTACTTTTATTAAAAAAACTTTGTATTGAAATTTTTAATTTAAAAAAAATTAAAGCTATTTTTAAATTAATGATAAAAAATAGATAATTTTTTAAAATAAATAATGGGAAGATTTATAGGTTTATAAATTTTAGCAATGGATATTAGTCATCACAACTTTTATAAAGAAAGCAAGAAACCAACACCACTATTGAAGGTCATAAGGCTTGAAGAAGAGGTTGAAATCAAAAGATTTGTGTGCCTCTTTAGTGCAGGTCTACACCATCCAAGGGAGAACTCGAAAAAGAGGAATCACAATGGAATGAAATATAGTTATTTTCATTCTATTGCTACCCTCCAAGGGTTTCATTTTTGGATTAAAAGTAGTTTTAGTTTGAGGGTGAACAATAGGTGCATGACTACTTTTGTTGTTATTTCTACGATTCTCAACATGGTCAAGTGTAAGAGTTCTAACCAAGAAATTGAGAGTGCTTTCAAAGACATCTTGACCAACCTTCCAAAACCTAAAAAATGTTGAGGGATGTTGTATGATGCCGCTATAAGAGAAAAATCTCTATCAGGGTCAACAATATCAAAAGTTTTAGGT
>JARHVA010000285.1:2062500-2070000 GCA_037957365.1 Torreya grandis | reverse complement strand
GAATTATGTCTTATTATAACCAAATCCATTTTTAATGAAATATTTTTAATGATAGATCAATTTATAAGATGGATCGACACATATTGAGGATTATTTACATCTAATGTTGGACCTATAAATTTTATCAAATGTACAACCATAAACATTGGCAATTTAAGCAGTTTGGTACCTCTTCTATAAACTCTGACATGGATTGCACAAAAAGTTACATTGACCAAGCCAAAATCAACCCAAAAATTATTTATAAGCATAATTTTTTATTGTTTTGAAAAAATAAAATTGGTATCTAATTGGTCATCAACAAGGTCTTCAAAGTTCATTTCCCTAGTATGTTCTTTTTTACACCATGTAGGCATTGTATATAACGATATAAAATTTAGCTTGATATTATTGAATCTAGAGTGGTTTCCATATATAAGTGAGTTGATAAATTAAATGATAGTTTTATTTAAAATACAAGTAGGTATATATTTGATACATTAATAATTTCCAACTTACAACATTAAGTTCAACATTTAATATATTCAATAACATATTTTAGAAAGTTACCAACCCTAGTTCATAACCATTTTGATGAAAAATTACGTGCAATTTAGTAATAATGTTGAAGGTCTACTAGGTCTAAACTGCATTATGTTCTAGCATACTTTATTATACTATGTGCTAGAGGGAGCTGAACAAAATTAATAACAACAATGATAGATCTTACACCAAATGGATTGTTTATGTGTTGTGGGAAGGACTCTCACAAATGTTGATCAATATGTGTTAATATCTTTTTTCTTATGAAATTAATTTAATCAATTATAATGTATCAGATATGGTACAGAGATTATTTTAAAATTACAAGTATTTTCCCTTCCATTGTTTTCATTTCTTTTATAGGTATGCAAAATATTTAATGGATTTTTGAAGCACTAATATTAAATATATGAATACATGTTTTTGTGGGTAATAACACTAGTAAAATACTGTGACTTACTTTTGGATTCAATATAAGTCTTATTTTGTTAATAAGGTATGATTTTCCTATATCAATAGTTCCCTTAACTATCATACCAATAAAATCATTATTTCATGTTGATTGTAATTGTGCATAATAATATCTACTATAATTTATTTTTATAGATCATGTACCTTAATTGGATGGACCTACTAAATGGGATTCATAAATTAGGCACTATAAAGGAAGTGGTTATTTGTTGTGATTCATGTGAAATGTGACTATCATTCTAATTATGATGCATATTAAAGTCACTATAAGTAAGAATATCAAGATCATTAGTTTTAATATAATTGATTGGGGGTAGATGTGATAAAAGTTTCAATTTAACAATCTTTTTGATGGTATGGAGAATAATGTTTTCATCTAAAAATAATTCATTTTCAAAAGTTGTATGGTGAATATGCCATGGGATGTTGGAATTTTTCATGCTTTCCCAATTTTCCATTTTTTTTAATTTTAAAAACTAGTGTTTGAAATGATGTTCCAAAAAGTCTTGTATAAAATAAGTTCACTCTAACTAAATAGTGCATAAATAGTTGGAGTTTTTATATGATTTTTTAAAAATCTGGATATACAGACATAAAAAATAGATAGAACTCCTTTCTTTTCCCATTTTTGACCATGCAAATTTTTATCATATGACAAATTCCTTGTTTAGTTTATAGGTGATAATGTACATTATGAAGGAGGCTAGTCTATATGTGCATCAATGAAGGTTGGAGTAGTAAGCAAATTAGATTCATATTGTAAGATGAGGCATAAATTATTTTATCTAAAACTTAATGAAACAATTAATATATTGCATAAAATACACATGAGTTTTTTCAAAAGATGGAAAATTTTATGCACATTGATGTCATGATCAATAAAAACTTCAGTTAAAATTTTATTAAAGGAATTTAAAGATGGTTAATGTGAGCTTGCATTCTTTGAAATTATTGTTATCATATGGTATTAGATTCAAAATTGGTTATATTATTTTTAAGTGTATTTCACAATATAATTAAATGCATCTTCATGTGAAATAACATTATGCAAATAAAATTTTTATCTCAAAATGGAAAGTATGGTTGGATTATTAGTATTCAATTTATCATAATTATGAGATGGATTGTATTCTTTAGATCCATTGTTTTCAATGACTATGGAATATTCTTGGTGCAATAAATAAGATATTTTAGATTGACATGAAAGAGATGCTCATTTTTTAAAGCATATTTCTTATGTATAGTTAGTATGCCTTTGAACATGATTCAAAAGATCTTTATTTCTAAGAAAAGTATTTATTTAAAGTATGCTAGTTATATTTAATAAGTATGGATTATTAATAATATAAAAATGAACCATTATATATTTATGAAGCCTATCACATGAATTTGAAGCCAATATATATTTTTCAAAATAGGCTTTTAATTTTAAATTTTAGTGTGATATTATCAATATAATCTATCGATATTGGTTGTATATTTTTAACGAAATAAATCAATGAATATGTGTAGAGCCTCGATATTTCCTTTCACACCTGAAAATAATATCTATTTATATCAGATTCAATAGAAGGAACTATTTTGGAAAAATAAGAGGCAAATTGGAGCTGTTTATTCCATACCATTACCAATAGTATTGTGTTCTATATGTTTTTCTAATATTTCCTTGCAAAATATTTTAAATATATGATTCATATAAAGATCTATATGATGTGAATTGGATATAATATTTTAAATTCTTGAATGATAAGCTTATGATTCATTTTTATGGGGATACAATGTATTGTATTATTAAAATTGAACCATTTAGTGTGCACAAAACTCAATGTTAAATAAATAAATTTGGATAAACTAATTAATTAATCATGTAAATTAATTAGACATCAATTTTTATCCAATTATATTCCCAATGTAATGGAATAAAAACATATCAAGTATTTCATAAGTTTATCACTAGGCATTACATCAAGCCAATCTCAAATATCCACAATAGTAGTTGGTAAATTGTCATCAATCATTTTCTTCACAAAAATAGAATTTATGTCTTGGGCATGATGATGCATCACCAAATTAAGTATAAAACACATAAATATTGGATGGCTATCAAATATTTTATCATGATAATGCGTCAAATGAAGTTCATATTCAATTAAATGAATATTTATGAAGCGAGATAGTTTGAAAATAGATACATATGTAGGGAATAAACTAGGAAGCACCCTACAAAATAAACATTATGTATTATATTATTTTATAGGATACATGCCAAGTTTTGTCCATAACATAGCACATTTTTATATGTATATTGATTATGAAGAATCTTGTATTTTTTTGTTTTTATTTGCCCATTTGGGAAACAAGGGTGAATGATGAATTTAATTTTGTTATATAGATATAAAATATAAACTATCATCCATCAAAATTTTGTCTAGTATACTGGGATTCTTGAGTGTTATTATATACATATAGAAGCATGGATAAGATGTATATAACTTTAGTAGGTAATGATTCCAATATGCCATCATTGAAAATGAAATACTTGCTGAATGGAACATACACTATGTTGTATTCTAAGGATTTTTGAATGTGAAATCTATTAACATTAAAATTTTATGTTTTTTATTTAAGATCTTGTATTTTTCTAATAATTATATCTAATTAAAAAAATTTATGAAAGAATTTTTTTTAATGAAAATAATGTCCTAAGAGAAACTAAAAGCATGTCCACTATTTTTTTATTGGCTTCCATAAAATATTATACCTATAAAGTTAAATTAACTTATGTCAATGGATTATCTAAACCTAGGTGAAATACTTGTAACATTATAGGTTATTCTCTATTATACATATTATTAAATTTTGATAAATGATGACCATTTAATTCTTTTTAAAAAAATAACAAATTAATATTTCTTTTGATATTTGGGTTGTCATAAAACACATTCATACCATGTACTGGAACTAGTTATGTGTGTCAATAAGGTTTAACTTATATATACCATAATTAAAGAAGATGTTCCCATTTATTTTAGCAATGGCTAATAGATAATTGCGAGGGATTTTATCTCATATAATAAGTAACATTTGAGATTATTTGCCTTAACATTATTAAAAGAGACATAAATTGTATTTCAAAATTTTATTTGTAACTTAGAACATGACCTTTGTGTGTGTGTAAGGAATAGGTTAAATATTCATCAAAGAATAAAAACTAATGTTTTGAGTAATCCCTTCAATGATTGTGAATTATAAATGGATATTTTCATGTTGATTTTAAAGAATTAATTCTTGATTTGTGATATGCATATGTGATTGTATATTAGAGTAATGTTTTTGTCCCTTCTTCATTTATAAATAAAATATGTTTTGATTTATGATTGATAGTGTTTGTTTTATTTGAGATGTTTTATAGTCTTTGTATAATAATTGCATATTTGTTTCCTATATAGAGTCTCCATCTACAATATTAATATGAACAAATATATAAAATGTCTAAAATGATATATGATCAAGAATAATTATAAATAAATATTAAGTATTAATATATTTTTACATCAATAAAATACATATAAAATATACAATAAAATAAAAATAAATGATCAATATGCTAAGAA
This sequence comes from Torreya grandis, assembly GCA_037957365.1. Lineage (NCBI taxonomy): Eukaryota > Viridiplantae > Streptophyta > Pinopsida > Cupressales > Taxaceae > Torreya > Torreya grandis. The sequence continues at coordinate 2,065,393 of JARHVA010000285.1, read as the reverse complement.
TTCTATAACTATACAAAATAGATTTTTTAAGAAAAGAATGCAATTACATGATAATAACATGAAATGTAGATGTTAATTTCATGATATATGTATGTATGCACATATGCACACATGTATACACACATGCACACATAGATACATAGGGAAACACACGTGTGTGCATGGTCACAAACACACACACACACACACACACACACACACACACACACACACACACACACACACACACACACACACACACACACACACACACACACACACACACACACACACACACACACACACAATTTCAATAAAATGATAATAATTTGAAATAAAGATGATATCTATGAAATTAAAAATAAAATAAATATATGATAACACTATCACTAAATGAAATATTGAAAGTGAAATAAAATGAAATATGACATTTAAAAAAAAAATGTTTAAACCATTATATAATAAACATTTTTTTTAAGTATTAGCTAGGTTTTAAAAATCCATGTGTGTGTGTGTGTGTGTGTGTGTGTGTGTGTGTGTGTGTGTGTGTGTGTAATGATAATAATATGAAATAAAGATAATATTTATGAAATTTTAAACAAAACAAATATGTGATAACACTATCACTAAATCAAATTTTAAGAGTATGATAAAATGAAATATTACATTAAAAAAACATTAAATGATTATATCGTAAATAGTTTTTTTAAGTAGTATTAAGAATGTAAAATATCTATATAGTTTATACACATACAAACATAATTAAATTTTTTATAATGCAATAGAATTTTAGGGTACATGGAAAATATAAGAATACAAGAAAACAATGTTTATGAGAACATAATGCAAAAAAGCAACTGACATGCTGATAAATAATTTTTCCTTTCTTTTTTTTTTTTAATTTTATTTTATTTTAATTATTTAATTTTTTGTTTTTTTTTCTATCGGAGGTGAAGAATCTAATGACATCTTAAAAACAACAAATCAAAATAAAATTAAGGATGACATTTTTTTAGTTAAATCTTAAAATTATATTGAAATGAAATATAATATTTAATATATTTCCAAACTATAATAAAAAAAGTGCAATATTTTTCATATCCATTAATTACAATTAAGAATGTTACTTATACATAGAGTTTTTAGAGATGAATACATGAAGAATTGTTTTTTAACATGTAATACATGTCCAAGTTATATAGGAAAATTAGGAAAATCAAGAAAAAATCTTTAAAAACTTATGGTTGAAATAAATAAAAATTTGAATTTTAAAAAAATAAAAAACTAATCTTAATAACTTATATATAATGTCTAATTTTTGAAAACAAGTATTTAGATAGCTAAATTTATAGTTTTAAAAAAATAAGAATTCAAATAAAGTCATCTTAATTTAAGAGGATATTTAATTGAAGCATTTATGCATCAAATATGAAATATTTAATTTGATTTACCCATTGTAGTTTTATTTATTAATTACTAATTTAAATAAGAAATCTTGACTAATAACACAATCAATTATTTTTTATGTAGATTCATCATCAATAGAAATAGAGTGTAATGTTTTTAAAGGAAACCAATTGCTTTATCTTAGTTGTCAAATCACTCATTTCTAACTCGAGATTATTTTTTATCACATTAATATATATACATGCATTATAATTAGAACAATGCCAAACATCACCCACTTTTTTATAACCATTTTTTGCATGGCCTTTCATCTAGCATAAGTAGAATATTAAGGTAATTGATGTTATCCATTAGCACTTTGTCAACTATTATTTCATTAACTCCCATTCCATTTTTTTTTAAAGTTTCATGTGAGTGATTTAAAATAGTAATGATTTAATAGTCAAATTATCTAGTGGATGGAATTATTTGCTTATAACCAAAGGTGAAGAAACATTCAATCTTTTCAGGGGATGTTTTTTAAATCACCCTTTGATCTTCATTATTTGATTAATGGTGATGATAGGAAATGTGTACCCTAGAATTTATAGTAAGGGTTTGCCCATTATACCATTTATTATTATTTTTATTCCTCCAATTCTTCTTATTAATAATCCTATTTGTTAGACTCTAGAAGGACTCTTTATCAAGTAAATATAGTATTTTATGCTGACATTAATGTCCCAATGTACATTTATCATCACAATTATAGTATTATCCTGTTCACATTGGGCATACATATCAAATATTTTTAGGCATTAAATGGGTGTAGTTAATGGGTTTGTAAGTTTTTCTATTCATGATGACATGAAATTTCTAAATGGTTTAGATTTGGAAGACTTGTTCTAGGCTGCAAAATTTTATTTAGAAAACATACTTAACCTAATGGATATCACCATATCCTAACATTTTGAAAAATTCACCTCAACATTAGCATCTTATTATAGTTCTATGACATTTAAAAAGAATCCTTTGTCAACCATATCATTCTATTGGATTTATTTTCAAATTTTACCTTATATTTCCAAACAAAACTAATATATCACAATTTAGTTATGGATCCTGTGAAATCCTCATATGTACTTGGGCAAGAACAAAATGATATGACTTCAAAAAAAATTATCATATTGGAATACCATTATATTTTCATACCAATAAAATCATTAGATAGATTCTTTTGTCATGTTGAAAGAGGCAATAAGTACCTTATTTAAAAGTGGGTATTATGAAAACATATATAATTATTTTCCTTTTAGATCCACCTAGTGTGATATTTACCATAAAATTATTAAAATCTAATTTTGGACTACTTGGAATCATCCTAGAATTGCATTTTAAGAGATAATGGTTTCTCACACTAGATTATAAATCATGACTAGTTAGATCCTAAAGAGTGTCCATCATTCTTGTTTTTTTTGTATTGAATTTATATATTTTATATTGGATGTCATTATATATAGTATGTATT
>JARHVA010000285.1:2052500-2057500 GCA_037957365.1 Torreya grandis | reverse complement strand
TGAGTTTTTTTAGCATTATTTTAAACACAAGCATTGTATTTAAAAATGTTTGAAATTACATCCATATAAATATTGTGATAAATCAAATCATGGCATTCTGTATTATTTTAAAGCCATTAAAATACCTCATTCATAGGTTAAACTAGTTTAGATTCATAAATACAATGTATCTTCTTTAGACCTTGATATGCATTATTTTTATAGTTCCTTAATTAAATCAAGAAAGATATATTTTTAGAAAAGAGACAAGTCTTAACTCAAATAAAATTTGCATTCCTTAATTTTATGCTTACTTAAATTTTTAGGTTATCTATCAAATATGCTTTGTTTGGAGTTAATTATTTTAGACTAACTTCTTTTTTATTGTGTAGGTTTCTACACTTTATTTTTAAAGTTTTCTTTTTTTCCTTTTGCCTTTTATTAAATTAAATTTTATTAAATTTATTTTATATATATCATATTTAATATATATATTTTAAGTAACCTTAAATATTAGTTTAATCTTTTATTTTATAGATATATTACGGATCATTACTTGTAATCTCCTTGCTTATTGGTCATTATTCTATTTTGGATTGACCATATTTTATAAAGAGGACTATTCTAGATTATGAATGATTACACATTCACCTTTGTAGTGTTTTTGGTGGAAACCTATCTTCTTTTTTATTCTCTCAATTCTTTGTAATTCCTCACAAGATAAAATACCATTTAGGGGGAGTAGTATCTAATGTCAACTCCCTTATTTTGTTTAATATATTTTCCTCTTTTTAAACCCTAAAATAAGGCTTATGGTGTAATGTCTCAAATTAATATTTATTTAGGTTAATTTATATTAATCTTAAGTCTATTTTAAATGTGTATTTATTATTATAATAAATTCACTTATCCAACATTTTTTAGGTGTCACACATATTTTGTTTTTTTTTAGGTAATATTATATTTATATTCATATGCAACTCCCTTAACACTTGTCACATAAATCCTCTCACCTTATGGGAACTAGGCACATTTTAAACATACTAAAAAAGTTGTGTAAGGACATGATGGGATTCTTTGTAACTATATATTTCTTACTCTATCTCTATTTAATGAGCTCTCTCCTCTCTCATTATACACATTGAAAAATCTAAGATTATCCTAAAATTTATCTATTATAGATTTAGGCCCACCTTTCCCTTTTTTATTCCATTGATATTATACTTGGAGATTCATTTTTTCAATCCTTCTTTAGAAAATTAGGGTTTTATTCTATTTCACATATTCCCCATTTAAAATTTTTTGTTTCTTGTGTTTTGTTGTAGATTTATATTAAGGTGTCATTATTCCTTTATGAATTCATTATATTATGTTTTCAATGTTATTTTATCTATCTTATCATAATTTATTATAACTCCTTTGAGTAAGGCTCAATAAAAAATATTCATTAGATAATATTTCATCTTACACAAGATATCTATATAAAATAAACTATCCAAGATAACTACTACATATCATTCATGTTTGATTATTAAATATTTTAAATAGGACGACTTAAAAATAATGTGCATATAATATTTAAAATAAAACATGTAACACAAACTAAACTTGAGTTACGACAATGAGTCTTGACATTTAATTCTATTGACAACATGCAACATTTTTACTTGTTACTTCTTAAGTTATAAACTATTCCATGTAAGTGTATTCTCAAGATCCTTAAACTTATTTTCCATTATCATATTAAACTACACTAGTTCAACAACATTATTTTAATAATCCCTACCGTTTTAACTAATATTAATATTACACGTATTGTAATATATGTTTTTAATTCATTATTTAGGTTATACTTTCACATTTGTTCCTTCCATAAGCATTGGAAATATTGGGTATGTATTGGATTAATCCACCCACCTTTAAATTTTATTTATAATATCATTATATTCTTTACCATTCTTCTTATTTTATCCCATGTCTACTAAATCAACATAATATTTCAAATTCATGTGATCTATAGTTTAGTGAAGGATAATTTCCATGGTCATATAAATTATGAGTGGTGGGATGAAAATCTAAATTTAAAGGTAAATTCTCAGTGGATGGAATAATTAATGCATGATAAGATCTCATAGTGAGTAGAGAATGTATAAACCTACAATCATAGAGATACTCTCATCCTACATGCACCACACAAGAATATATCTTACATTTAACCACAATAAACCAATGTACACTGTGGTTCTGAGAAGAATGAGAGTCATTATTTTAAGAGAGAGACCTAGGAGACTCCATAATTTTTCTTTGATGTTCTAATTTCATATGATTATCATTCTCATATCCCAAGAACTACATGGATATCACACCTTCATTGTAGATAATCACTCTAATCACTACCATTGGGTTAAATATTATATCTAGATGTAGCAGATCTTATACAACATGCATGCATAATATAAATTAAATTAAGTGAAAGAAAAAATAAATAAATCATAATATATCATAGTTATAATTCATTACTAACCTCATGATGTTTTGGCCGATCATATGAGGATCAACCTTAGGATGGGATATGATAAATTTATCATATACATAAAAATTTAATTTAAGTTAATTATCTAAATCATGGTAATATAATTTTAGTTTATCCCAATGGTTTTCAAAAATTGACATGATAAAAATTTCAATGTAAATATCAATATAAATCTCAATTACATCACCTTGTTCTAGTTTCTAAAATTATATTCAAAGTCACTCCATGAAACTTGAGATTGGCACAACATCAAATATAATAAGTTATGTATTTAAACATTGTTGCGGTCCTAAAAAGTTATTTAAATGCCATCAAACCCATAAAATTTGGAATTAAATTCTCCATCAATTAATATTAGATAATTTTATCAAACTCAAAATGGGAATTTATATGAGAGTAACCAGTCAAAAGATAAACAAAAAAATATAAGGTCTTAAGTCTAACTCTAAGTCAACAAGTGGTCTTGAATATATGTGTGTATAGTCCATGGAGACACAAAAATGGTGGTCACATGATTTATATTGAAAATTAAAAATATCACCCTTGAATAATTTCATATAAATTATTTCAAACTAAAATCAAAACTTTAACATTACATACAATTTGAGAGAAAAAGAAAATTTTATCACATATTTCATGGGTGATTCAAAAAACCAATAGTAAAAGTTAGATAGGAGACTTAAAATTATTCATTATATGTTTTTACTAATGGGTAATTTTATTCTATTCATGATGTATTATATTCTCTATAAATATGTATTTCTATATTTTACTCTAGTCTTGATTATCTCTCTCTGTCTCGATATGACCAAATAAAATCATAATAAACAAGCTCAAAGTTTTCTTATGTATGGACTATTTCATACTAATATAAAAATTTAGTGAGTTATAAAAAATCTAAAACATTCTATTAATATATAAAACTCCATCCATATCATTTCAACAAATTAATAAAATAGACCTAGAATACATTATGTGTTATATAATTTATAATTGCATAAGAGAGACACAATGCAAATGTATATAGAATGAGTCAAATGAATACTATTTCAATGAAAACATATTTTGACATTGAATGTAGCCATTATTATTTTATATTTTTCTGATATGGATGTCTAATCCATATTTCATTCTCACATATCAGTCAAAAGATAAAATAGGTAAAATATGGTGGTCTTGGAAGGATTGCACTCTTAACATTGTAGTAAAAGTTATCTGTATAAGTTAATATAACCAAAATATTTGATACTTATCATTCATGTGTGATTATTAAATATTCAAAATGGGTGACTGGAAAATCATACACATAGAGTTTTAAAAAATCACTGAGTATAAACTAGAATAATTAGGATGAAGAGTCTTAATATTTAATTTAATTGATAGCGTGAAACATTTATTTTTGACACTTATTTAATTTTTAAGTATTCCATATAAAATTATTCTCAAGTTCCTTAACCTCTTTATCTATGTTCATAGTGAAGTACACTTTTTCATCAACCATTTTGACGAATCACAAGCTTGCTTGCATAATATTATTCTTACACATGTTTCAGGAAGTGTTTTTAGTTCCTTATTTAGGTTATACTTTCACATTTATGCCTTCCATATGCATTGGAAATATTGCATTTATATTGAATTTATACAACCAACTTTGAATTTAAATTTCAATATTATCATTTTCTTAAACCACCCTTCTCATTATATCCCCTAGCTACTAAATCAATATAATATTTAAAATTCATCTGATCCAAGATTTAGTTATGTTATATTTCATCACCTTCTTAATCAAAATTTCTTTACCATAATTGCATCACTATGACTCCCACCTCATGTTATTTCTTGATGGATTCCAATCATGAAATCCTAGGCTATGTGGTCTTATGTTTATTCATCCATGACATGTTTTTATTCTTGTATTCACCCTTAAACATCTTAGAAATTTTGTGTAATATCATTTATAGGTAGTGATTTCTTAGTGCAAACACATAAATTAAATATCAAAAACATGAAAATATCATTTTTAACATACTTTTGGACATACATGACTTATGTGTCCATGGTTGACAATTTTTTACATTCTATCATATCCATTCATCTAGGTATGTATTTGACCTTCAAAATTTAATGCTATTCATATAAAGATAGAGATAACATAGCCAAAATATATAACAATGTTAAATATAGTCCATTTCATATCCAAGGTGACAACTTTGATCGATAGTCTAAAGTACACCACTAGAAAATAAATTATATGAACATTAAGGATTATGACCATCATTTTATAAATTGTGAGTGGGAGGATAAAACTCTATTTTTGAAGTTAAATTATCAGTATATGGAATAATGATTACATGATAAGATCTAGTATAGAGTAGAGAATGTGTTCACCTACCATCTTGATGATACTCTCTTGCATGATATGATCTGATATAGAGTAGAGAATTTTTTCACCTACCATCCTAAAGATACTCTCATCCCATCTATACCA
>JARHVA010000285.1:1992500-2047500 GCA_037957365.1 Torreya grandis | reverse complement strand
CTTATGCTTATATCGACTAACGAATTTTATTATAGTGAATGTTTAGTGGTAGATGGATGATTATGGTTATGTTATATCTCTACATCAATGATATTTTAATATATATAGTATATTTGCTAATATTTTTTAGTTTTGAATTACGTTATAATTTGATATTAAATTATAGATCAAGTGCTACTAATTTTATATTTGGTGGCTGTAGGTACCTATCATGAGCTAGGTTGGCTAGTGATTTTTGATCATCAGGAAGACAAGTGGTTCTGAGTAGTCAGATACATTTCTAACAGGTATAGACTAAGTTTTAATTTCGAGACATTTGACAAGTTGTTTCTTTTTTGAACTATTGATTTAGTGTCTCTATGATGTGCTTATTACTTGATTCTCTTTTGATGTTTTGATGTTTTGTTATTTTCTTATGTAGTTCTTTTGGTTGGTGTTAAACCCATTTTACCTGTTTACTCCTAATCCTTTTCTCTCTCCACAAAATCCCCATCTCATGATCTTATCTCAGTCTCTTTAATCATCATGATGATTGGACTTATTTATGGGCTTCTTGAATTCATCCATGCTTCTTGAAGTCAAAATGTGATGTGGATTTAATATTTCCTAATAGATTGTGGGTGGTTTGACCCATGTGGATGTATTAAAATATTCAATAAATCACATTTTTGGATTTAATATTAATTAATGATTTTAATGGTTTTAGCATTCATTTCTAATTGGTCTTATGGTTAAGCGGTCAACTAAATTTTCCTCTTATGCTTTATTGAATGTTAGATAGTAAAAATAAATAAAATAATGTGGAGAAATAAAAATATGTATAGCCTACCCATGCCATATCCAAGAGGGTCGACCCAATTTGGGGGTACTTGATTGGTCTTACAGGGATTCCAAGGCAAGGTGGGTGGTATATAGAAGAAGGAAGAGAAGGGGTAGTGTTTGGGAGGGGAAAATAGTGTTGCAGGCAGTTGCATTTTTAAGAGTGAGAAGAGTTTGTAAAGGGAGGGATAAGAGAGGCACGATTTGGAGAGATACCCAATTTTTAGGAAAATAAAAGTATACAGGTGTTGAACTTCCAATGGGGGGAACAAATATTTGTGGTTTTTACATACAAAACTTATGGCTTGTTATTTATCCACTCTCAACATGTCATGTCAACATGTAAGTTTTATTCCAAATGAGTTTTGTTATTTTTATTAGACAAGGTTTAAATGTTTTTGAATGTATAAATTTAGGGGCTATTTCCTTCTTCCCTTGCAATTAAAATGTAACATTCCTCTATTTTATTGTTATTTTGTGTGGATAAATCAAATTTATTTAAAAAATAATACACCATACCCTATTCTTGTTGTACAGTGGTCTTGTCTATTTATTGAAAATTTATGAGTTGACTTGGGATTTTTTCTTCCTAATTCTCTGCATTAAGTATAATAAATAATATGTAACACCCAAATTTCATTTAAATAATTTTTTTTATGCTTCCAAATTAAGTCAACATGCCTATTATTCCTATGTGAACTATTAGAATGGGGTTTGCTTAATCAAATAGCATTTTTATCTACAATAATTTTGGGTTTTATTTGATGATTAAAGCTGAATAATTAATATTTGAACATCTATAATCTTTTATCCTAAGTTATTTTATTTTTATGGCACATGGTATTTTGGTTAATATCTGTGAAGGATTTATGGATGAAGCCTTGGCCAAATTTTTGATTAAATCCTAAGTGATGCTTTATTTATTTTAAACCAATGGGTTTAGGATGATGCATTATTTTTTGTAAATTGAGAAGACTTATAGGTAATTAATAAGATGAAATCATTTTCCTAAAATTTTATACCTAGCCTTAATGATTACCTGGTTAAATGTTATTAGCACTTTTTAGGTTCATGATGATGTCATAGGACCTCAAGATGAACCCATAAATCATTTATTATATTTACTCTCATTCTATAGTAAAGTAATCTCCTTGATTTTTCTATTTGGAGTCTAATGTATATATTTGATAAATTTTGTTGGGTTGTTTAATGTTGGAAGTTTTTGGTAGTAGATTATCAACGTTATTATAACATGAACCTTGAATCATTAATCTATAATTGTTATGTTATGAAGTATTGTATCCTTAAGCATATTAATTTGATTCATGTGTTGATGTAATCATTTTAAAATGGCATGATTTGGTGGTTTTGAGTTATATTGATTATTTACCATCATCATATAGTTGTTATAATTTTGTTGATACTAGCCTTTATTATTTATTAGTTTATCTTGCTAATTTTTATTTTATTCCTCAACTCAAATTGATATGCTATGTTGACCTTTGTATAGTCATTATTTGTAGCTATTGATTTCATTATTGAAGCATGGGTAGATAGCTAGCCTAAACCAATGGATAAGCCTGTTACTTGGTATGTTCCAAGTAAGGAACCAAAAACGTGATGGATTTGGATTTTGTTATGCAAACCCATTCCTATGACATTCATTTTGACTCATGATGATTTATATCTATTGTAAAATGTTTATTAATATTGGCTTCATGTTATTCTTTCTTTCATTTTGTGATTCAAATAGATTTTGGATACTTGTTGCCTTTATTATTTTTATGCTTTTGTGGTCAAGTTGTCTAATGTCTTGGAATAACCTCAACATGCTCTAACTCATTTCCTCAAACTGATTATTAAAACCCACCATCAAGATGATGGATGGGGTGCTAAGGGCCATATATGGTTGGGCTCATAAGGTTAGTGATGAGGTGTTCTCTTCAGTTGGATCTAGGTACTTAAATTTTTCCTAGGATGCTTGTGTATAAGATGTTACTTGTAACAATTATGGAATAGGCATATCTTATTTATTTATACTTTGAATAATTAAGCATGTATTCATATTGTAAATAAATTTTCTATGGATGCTCTGGATTTGTGTATTATGAAAACCACATATTATGGATCAATCTCATTATAGATTAAAATAATTGACTACCTTATCAGTGTGTGATTATACTATTGTTAGATGTTGTATAATGATAATATGATAGTACTTATAAATCAATTCTTATTCTCATTTAATGCTTATAGTGATAGAAATATTTTATGGCATATTATTATATGTGAGATGGTAAATATCATTTGGTTCTTAAACATGTGTTAAGGGTTGCAAAGAGTGTGAAGGTCACCATAAATGACCATATACAACTAAGAAGGATGGTTGCTTTATTCCCTTATGTTGCAGTCCCATCTTTCATAATAGTAATATCTTGTAATCTTAAGTGTAGTTTTGGAACAACTGGAGTATGGTTTATAGTATGAATAGAAGGATGAGTGACAAGTTAGTGTACAACCACTCAAAATATTGCTCTTAGAATAAGAAAATGCAATTTTTATAAAAGGATATGTCAGTAGTATTGACTAAAATCTTAATGGATAATGTCAATGTGTGGATTTAATTCTTAATGATAGGCTACATGATGTTTGCCTTATATTGGTAATTGTAGATCCATATATCTTACATTATCTTTATTCTATGATTGTTGTAAACAATTAAAACTATGATTTTAAGTGATATTTTAGCATTCTCAAATTTCACTATGATGATTAAAATTGTTATGTACTTGTCCTCATCTTTTGAGAAGGTGTTAAACCTCTTATTTCCTTATGCTATAAATATATCATTGACTCAACAAAACTTGTTGTTGGCTATTAATAACTATCATATCTCTACCCATATGTGTGTGTGTGTGTGTGTGTGTGTGTGTGTGTGTGTGTGTGTGTGTGTGTGTGTGTGTGTGTGTGTGTGTGTGTGTGTGTGTGTGTGTGTGTGTGTGTGTGTGTGTGTGTGTGTGTGTGTGTGTGTGTGTGTGTGTGTGTTTGTGTGTGTGTGTATAACTTTGTATGAAATTATTACATGAGGTTAGTCAAGTATATGCAAGCAATGTCTTCTTAGGTGAATTACCATTTTAGGAAACTAAGGAAAATAAAATGATTTAGAATAATATTAGACCTTAAATCTACTGGATTACATATCCTCATGAGAAGAACATAGAAATACAACTCCTTCATAGTAAAATATTGACTAACTTATTTATTTATTAATTGTTGGATATTATGTTATGGATTATATAAGTATTGTCTAAATATTTCTAGAGTTGTACCTAATATGTATGGTGTGTCTTGTGGACTATGGGTGTTGTTTTCAAAAAGTCACTTATGTCCATTAATGGTAAAGCATGGTGTGGGGACCTAAAAAAAAGGCTTAATACATGATTGTGGCTGGTAGAACCATATGTGGCTTACTATGCCCATAACAATATAATAATAGGAATTGTATTATCTATACATATTAATACATCTATGTTTACAATCAGATTTGAATCATTTGGTAACCACTATGAATGTCAAGAAACATTATTGTATTTCATCATAACAATTTATTCAAACTATGCCAGAACAGATTTTGTGGGTGTTACGTTAAATTTAAACCCACTCCTAAATTATAGAAGTGTAAAATGTTATGTTCAATATTAATATAAAAAAAACATGAGTGGTGCAAATAGTTATTGGTTAAGTAATTACCAAGGCTTCTATTGTGTAGTTGAAGTATATTTCAAGTTTATGTCATTGTTCTTCAATATAATTCCTTTGCATTGAATTATTAATGAATAAAACTCATAAATCCACATGGTTTACATTTGAAAGACAATTGGCTATGATGTAATGTCGATATGATAGTTGGGCATGCTTTTTTAGACTAGATAAGGGTCGAGGAATGGAAATTGCATAGAAAGTCATTTCATTTTCTATTGATTTTCAAGTTGTATAATGTAAAACATAACTAATATGAGGATTCCCAAATTGAGTATGATTATGACTCCTCTACAGGTAACACTACCAAACTGTCTATTTAGACTCTTACATTAGAATATCTCTTTTGTAATCATTCCAATCGTTTATCAAGAAACATTGTATGGTCATCCTTATGATGTTGTGTTCCATTCCATTTATATGGTTATTACAAAAATAGAATATCTAATATACTTGAAGTGTTGCAGCAAGTATTGATTCCTATATATGGTTTTTAAACTTACACAAACATTCTTTTATTTAAGGATGTAGTTAATGATGTAAGGATCCAAGCCTATGATAAATAATGAGATCTTGGTTGGTATCACTATTGAAGGCCTAAATTATTATTATCATTTGATTATGGTGATTTTACTTTTTGAAAATTTAATATTTGATTATTATTAATAATAATCTAAATGATTATACTAACCCTATTACGTGATCCCATTATCTGAATGCTTGATACAACTAGTGATGGTTGGCTAGAGTAACTACATAGTCATTTTCACAAGCTAACAAATCCTCATTGGCATATTATAAATCTATTTGGTTAAAAGTCAATTAGTTTTAAGCACTCAAACATGCATAAAATAAGAACTTGTTAGAATCAGCTAGCTATAATGTGGGCCCCACATGCTTTCCTAATCGTACTCTATCAAGCAATACCCAAAATTGTTTTTTAGGGTTGTTTATTATTTATGAGGTTGGATTCATGCTAATATTCACTGGGTAATAATGGTAATTAATATTAATTACCAAGTTGTTAATATTTATTACTATCTACACATTTGATTATGCCTAGAAGGCTGAAATTACCACTTGAACAACACTTCTATCCCTAATATTAAATAATCAATACTATTAAGATTGATTAGAAAATATAATATTATATACCAAGATATACTAATTTTGAACAATATACTTTCTAAAAAATAGTTTTACAAATGTTAGGAGCATGTATAAATTATGAAAATGGAAATATGTAAGTTTGAATTACAATTTTTATCTTGGAACATTGATAGTATTGTAGTCCCACATTATGGATGGCTAAACAACTACATTTTTGTATCTTCATTATGAAATATAAACTAGAACTATCTTAAATATAAATTGATAACTCAAAAATATGTGAAACATTACAAATTGTAATGGCTCTATTTCATTAAGAATTATGTCATTTAATTCACACTAGTTGTTAGCATAACACCTACCAAGAAGAGTATATTTCCCATTGCCAATAGACCCTTGTCTAAAAAAAAGATAATTCTCAAGAAATAGAATAGTATGCCAAATATGGTTAAGCCCATACCAATCCTTTTGTGATTATTCATCTTGATGAAAATCATGATACCAATTTTAATTAACAAAAATATGGCCATCAAATAACTATTAGCTTCAACTAAAGCATAGTTGTCAAGCTAGGCTATCTTGTTCACAAATGTCTCTTGAGCAAAAAATAAAGTTGGAATAACACTTCATATCAAACAAGACAACCCTATGTTTGACATCTTTAAAAATCCAATTTTATTTTAAACCTCCATCTAGTTAACCTCCTCCATAAATTCCAACATCCATTTATTTCTCTATGAATAAAATGTTATATGATGAAACATTTAGTCATATACACTTAGAATTATACACAATTTCTATGCTCAAGTCAAGATGTCTATTGTCAGAGGATAAAATCATCCTTGATAAACATTAATTTATTTGGTTCTCAGAGTATCCTCAATATAGGACCAATATAACTTAGTACTATATAATACATGGAAAAATATACAAATCACCAATAGTACTATATAATATAACAAATTATGCTATATAGAATAGAATATTTTCACTTGAAAGAGTAATGTTACTGGGATTAAACTAGTGTTTTATGCCAATAAAAAAACATATATGGCGTAGTATTACTATACAATATTATGTGACTTAATAGATGAACAATATACAATATATTTCAAGGATAAACATTGTATATTCATTAATGCCTATCTAACTATATATATATATATATATATATATATATATATATATATATATATATCATTGTTGTGTGTGTGTATATCCTTATTGTATCTATCTATGTACATTATATATTCATCACTATCATATATTAATTGTATACGTATATTATATGATTATGTATATATCTAAATCACTTTATACTAACCATGAATGTGATCGATTAAGTGTTTAATAAATAAAATGTTATTATTTGATAAGTGATACAGGTCATTTTATATATTGAAGACTTGTTGGGAATAATTTATTAATGATAATATAATAATAACAATAGTTTGTTGAACATTATTTATCTTCCCAAATTAACAATATACATAGATTATAAACAAAATAATTAAAATAATACACACACAAAAATAAAATGGTTGGCTAAATAATAAACATGAAAATAAGACATACATAGATCGCCTACCTTTCAAAAGCTCTGACCTAGAATTGCTTTGTTCAAATGATTTTTCTTCCTTCACTCAGCTCTTTACATCTCCTCCACACTCCATTCTCCTGTCTCCTTCTCTTCTCCAGTTTTTCTCTTTTTGTTTTTATTTTGTGCCTCTCCTCATTTGTAGACCTCCCATTACCTTCCCTCGTAGGGATATATTCTATTTTAAAAAAATATCTCTCTAATGTTATTCTTTTTTTTAATTCATCTTCTAATGAGTATTGCACTTTTTCTAAAAAGTCTACCCCTTTTTTATTTATTTTATCCAATGATTTTTTTTTAAATAATTTCCCTTAAATCAAGACTAAAAATATGTTATTCTATTTTACTCATTGAAAACACTTGCCTTATATTATTCTATTTAAAACACCATGCCATTATTATTGTTGTTGTTGTTGTTGTTATTATTATTATTATTATTATTATTATTATTATTATTATTATTATTATTATTATTATTATTATTATTTATTTATTTTTATTTCCTATTTTTACATTTTTAAAAATAGCTTAATAATAATGCTATTAATGTAAATCATTAACATTATCTTAAATCTAAATAGTAAATTGGATATCTATTAAACCAACAACCAACATAATTAGACTATACCATTACACATTTAACCCTACACATAACATCCATAATCTAATCACACATGATCTATTCTGATAACACATATCTATGAAATTTTCTAAGTGTACATAACATAAAGAATGTAGTAACTCCAACCATTCAACTATGTATATAACATGTACTAATTAATGTCTTGTGTATAGGGTTCTAGACATTTCTCTATTATTCATCAACACATGTATCTACATCACATTATTTCATGGTTATCTCCCTCCATCATTCTCTAATAGATGGGTCTCTTTTGCATCCAACTCATAACAAGTAGGTAGTTATTCTGTAACATCATGATATGTATATCAAAAGATACTATTGAAATAACAAATTTACATGATCACAATGTAAAAAACAAAAAAATATTCAAATATCCCATATTAAAAGGATGATCGTAGTCCTTCCAACTTTGCAAGCAAGAAAAATAACACTAAAAATTGAAACATAAGATCTTCAAAGTGGGTATTGATCTTCTTTGAAATAAGATGATATTGTTGGAGTTTTCACTAGAAGCAAGCTTATAGAATATAATAGTTGATGATAAAGTTGAGATACATGCTGAAATTAAACTTTACTAAAGATTATTGATGAGATAGAAAGCAAAGATACTAAAAATTGAGATTTATGTTTAAAAGAGGAATTCATCTTCCAACATGACAAGGTGACATCTCTTTACAAGAAATGGAGTAGAATTTAGTTTATCAAATATTTCAATTCATAGCCCATCCTCAGTGGAGTGTTGGGTAGTTAATGGCTAAGATAGAAAAAACATGCTCAAATAACCCCAACTTTCTAACATATGAGATAATATGAAAAAACAATGTCTGAGAACATAGTTGAGATTAATTTAGAAAATATTTATTGATAGATAACTTGATAACATTAAAAAATGCATCCCCCTCCCAGAATCCCCCATAACATGGGTGATAAATGATATCCCTAGAAATAGTGTCATTTTGATGTTTTGGCATTGATGGACCAAAAATATAAAATCAATACAAATATATACATAGATAACTTGATAATATTTAAAAAATAATAGCTATCTACTAGAGTCCCCATCAAAACAAGTGACTAGTACCTTATTTAATCCCCATCAATAGTGCCAGCTAGGTTTTGGTTCCTAGTTATACACCTCTTTCGCTCAACCATTCACACTTGAGAAAAATGGAAAATGTGGATGGAAAACCCATTAATATGTCATTATAGTTCAATAAGGGTTTAACATCAATATGGAAATAATCCATATAATGAATGAAAAGCACCAATAGAGTGTATGGTTAGCTCCTTACTACTTTTGGCTCTACCTGAACCAAGGTGAAAGGACCTAAGGGATAGCTTAGTCTCATGGAGGGATACAAAAATTCATTATCCATGTGAATTTTTGGCACAAGGAGACATAATTATGACCAGGGAATAGCCAAAATTATTTACTCCACTTGGTAAGAGTTGTCACACAGAATGATAAAATAGTCTAAGTTAGATAAAAGATATTGAATACAAATGTGGATAGCTTGTAACCTTCATTTTTAAGTAAATTTTCAAAACCGTGGGGTCAAATGGAAGATTGTAATAGTGGGATTAAAATAAAAAAGAATACACACATTTTACGTATGCAGTATTTATGCATATATATATATATATATATATATATATATATATATATATATATATATATATATATATATATATATATATATATATATATAAAACACTTAACATATGCAACATGGTGTATTATTTATAGGGTAGAATATGGTAGGATGAGTTTGATAGTTATAAAAAAGAGTGGAGTGCTGGTGGTTTTCAAAAAGAAGGAATTATTTCAACATTCAAGACATTACTCATTTTCAAAGATGAAGAAAATTTTTAATACAAGATAAGGTGAACTATGAGGAGTGATTTGCATTCATTAGTGTCAATACATTGCAAATACCCAAATTATTCCTAAAATGCTAAAGCATTCACTACAACTAGAATTTCAAATATTTTTTCCTAGTAAATCTATAAATGAAGGGAGACATTAAGAGGTATTCAACAACATATTTCAAAATCACTATGTAGAAAGGGGTTTATAACCTAGATTTATGCTCACAATGACAACCAATATTAAGCATACATCCAGATATCCAATCAACATAACATGTAAAACATATTAATGGATTTCATCAACAACAAAGAGTAAAAACTAGAAGTATTTTCCATTATCTTGAAAAGAGAACCTACATACATCAATGTTTCATAATTTTACCATGTGGATAAGCATGGTGAGTTTGCTTCTTGTTTGATAGGGGAGACATATTATAATGCTATCAGAGCTTGTTAATGTCTATACAATTGCAACCCAAGAGGGATAAAATATACATATAGTAATGGATATAGAAATGAAAAAACTAACAACCAGCAACAACATTAGAAAAGATGATAATCCCTTTTTTTATACAATTTCTCACCACTTTGAAATCCGAAAATATGTCTTCCAATTTTCAATATTACAAACTTGTAGTCAACTCTCAAATTTATGCTAAGATTCTCCCAACTAGAATATTCTCCTTTCCATTTTTGGAATATTTATGCCATTACAAGAAAAATGATTCTTGTAACTGCCTATACATTTAATGATGAAAATTTGTAGCAAAACCTCATTATGCTTAGTTGTAAATGCATTTCATTTGAGCTTGAAGGAGAATATTTGTTTTAGAGATAAACAAACCCTTTGTCTTCTTATTTAACTTCATAGACATGTCTTTAACCACTCATTTATAAATCTAGAATCTTCTTGGATAGCTTCTTTTCCTCTTATGCATGCTAAAGAATAACCCTTGCCTTGTAATGATGGCATTAGAACACTCTATATCTATGTCCATTTGATAAATATTCTTTGGAATGGCCCACTTTGATCTTGTTAACCTACAATATTTCTCCTATGGATGTGTTCAAATAAGCAAAATATGATAAATGTAAAGACTTATCATATTTTTACCCTTTTGCTTTTTGCAACTAATATGCCTTTCAACACTTTGATTTTTTTATTTCTTACTTTTATTTTTGCCACCAAATTTTTTAATGCTTAAGTTAATTATTTTTAAATTTTTAGCCTTATGGCGATGTCTAGGTCCAATTCATAATTTTACACCTCCTTTGTATGGTGAGAATCCCAAGTTTTGAAGTACATTTACATCTTGAAAATTGGTAACTTGCAATTCATAGTTTCAATTTCCCTAAAAAGTTCTTGGAGGGAAGTGTGAACTCCAAGTAAAAATTACAACTTGAAAATTGTAGTTGTGGTTCCCCTCAAAATTTCTCATAGGTAATTGAGAACTCTAAGTGCAAATTCTTGTAAATTGTAGTTGCAATTCCCCTCAAAAGTTCCGTTAATGAACCTAGGAACTTTAAGTACAATTTTCACTTTTTAAAAATGCAAAATTGCAATTGGCCTTGAAAGTTATACTTTGAACTAGGACCTCATGTTTGACCAATGTTGACTGGAAAGTTTGGGAGAGTTTACTACACATGACAACATGCATTTTGAAGACTTGATTTTGCAACTTACTTCTCCCACAAAAATATGATTTGGACTTTGGAGACTCATTTAAAACTTTTAAACTTTCCATTTCTTAACTTTCCACCTAACCCCATATCAACCTAGTTTACCAAAGCACCTTATGGAAAAGCTTCTCAAAAGCTAACCCTTTCCTCAACCAATATTTTTTTCAACATAATAATATATCTCTATTTATACACCATGTGTTTGAATCTAAACCATTCATCAATGGAAATATATATTACTTTTATTTCATGGACATTTCAAATAAATAAGATCTCACCATAGGAAACTAGTACATGCCATCATTGTGCTCTGACTCAATTCCTCCTTTGTATTTTTTTGGGTAGCTAATGGATTGTGAATGTTGTAACACCATTTTATGAACCTTTAGATGTAACTAATTTTGAATGTGTCGATTCTATCTTATTTTTGACATTTGATTTCTTTGAATACTTTAAACAAGCTAACATAAAAAAAAACCCTTATGTAGAAGCCATAACCCAGAATGGTCCTTCATTTCCTTTTTGATCAAATAGTCTTGCGATTCTCAACTACTTCATGTAATCTGTTTTAATCACCATCACACCTTTGACCCAACCTATCAAATACACTTCCTATTAATTTGAATTTTTCCATGATATGAACCATAATGATCCCTATCTATATCATCTAAAATAGGAAATTACTTAGTTAAGGATGTGAGGGTCTTGGTACTATCCATTGAACTCTTCTATCCATCAACATATTTTTGGACTATTCCATGATCGAAAATATTTAGTAGGTTGGAATTGATAGATAAATTATTTCCATTCTAGCTTAATTCTTTAGTTATACCTTTAAATTCAAACTCAATAGATACATTTGCTATATCTCCTTGTGTTTGGTATAACATATGTTCAGATTGTGAAAGCTTGGAGATAAAATTTGTAGTTGTATCAACAAAATTTACAATTATATACATATAATGAGGTTCAAGACAACTAATGGAAAAATCTTTGTATCATTTGCATTTTTTTGTAAGCAATTTCATGATATGTCTCATAAATGACACTTTTGATGCATGAAGGATAACTCAGATTGATATTTTAGCACAACACTATAGGTGCCCTTCTAATTTTGATTATTAACTTAAGATAAACTTGACCATGTAACTATATTAGATGTCTCTAAAAAAATTTATCTCTAGTCACTTTTTTTTCATAGGAACCTTATTGATTTATAAGAGAAAATTCAAATTGTTGATGTGCTAGCAAGCCTAAACCTGAAACCTCATATTTTCCATTTAGTTGTGAGTGAATAAAATTTAGGAAGAATCCCATAATTTCTTAAATATGTTGTTATATAATCCATGCATTTTGGTACTTTAATGTTTTTAAGAGAACAATCTAAATGTTTATCAAAATCATAACGCTCAGTTGTAGGAGAATTTACAGATGTAACAGATCTACCAATTATTCCAAAGTTTTATTTATACCTTTAGGAGTGATTACTTATTTTACTATGCAACATCTCAAAAGTTAGTCCTTCTTAAGATACCCTCTAACCACTTAATGTCATATGTGTCCTTTATGTTATCTAGCTAGGCATTGTATTTCTCTCTTACTGTACAGATAGTCAATACTTTTCTCCTCTACAAGATCTAGAAGTTTTCTAGCATGTTGTAAGTTTTCAACTTGATAATTTGCATCTCAATTCCCATTATATACCATCAAATTCTTTTTTTCAAGATTTATATGTTTATACATAATCTGTAACTTATCAACTTTCTATGTTACATTTTAGCTCACACTTTCTACTATATGCTTCTCTACTTGCAATGTGTTATGGGTTTGGGGAACTGAGGTGCATCTTTAAATTTGCAAATATGGAGTTGAATTTGATATTTCCACCAAGTATTTTCCATGGGCCCACTCATTACTCCAATCTATGCCCATTTGGTTTTTATTGCTTTTATCTTATACATTTCTTATTCCTCCATGTGGAAAGACATGTCTTTGATGGCATCATGTTGCTCTACATCTACATTGACCAATAATGTTTAAGACATTTTTCATCTCCTTTGATGGTATTGTGAATGATTTTCATCATATTTTAATACCTATGTGACCTTTTTTGAAACCCCCCATATGTTGACCGGTGGGAATGGAAAATCCAACTAAAATTTTCAAGTTGTGATCTCAGAACTTGATTTTTACATATTACTTCCCCACCATGAAATATCCATAGGGAAAGGTAAATCACGAAGCATTTTACAAATTCCTAAACTTCTACATTAGCCTTTTCACCTCTACTGTGAATTCCATGTGTATTTTTCACCTCAAACATAATTTGCATATGACCCCTCAAAATTGTACCATTTCCCATTATTTTCATTATAAATTTGTTTTTATTCTTGACATTCCACATGGGTCTCATTAATGATGTGGCCTTACCATACTTGTAAATTGTTAATCCAAACCTTCCACATGGACCTCTTATCAATATATATGAATATTTTGTTCTTACATGTTGACTATATCCATTTGATGCCATGTGATCATAAGGACCCCCACATGGACTCTTCTAGTCAAGCTTGATTTTGATTTTACACTCTACAACATTATTAAAACATGAAAACATTAAAAGTTAGTTAAAATGGAGATCTCATAGGGTTGACATAGCTTAGTTATGGAAATAAGAGTATTTAATAATATGAACATGAGAGTGGGGTTATTATAATATGATTTCAGAGATGGAGCTTCAGATGATTTGGGTGAACACACTTGTATTTTAGGGTAACATTCAAGCAATCATGAAATAATATTTCTACAAGGGTAAAATTTGTCACATGCAATTTTGGGAACTAACACTCATGAAAACTCAATAACACAATGTTGGACTAACACAAATAGATTAGGAGTATTTGAAAATGAACACATGAAAAAAATGATTAAATAGAATGTATAAAGAAATCCCAAATCAGTGGAGAAACAAAGCAACAAAACTATACAATATACAATATTATACACAAGTTATGGACTTAGTCTAGGAAGTGTTTCAAATGTCTTCAATTAACTATTAGCTCTAGTATTTCACCATCAAAGTCTCTTCAATAGAAAGTGTTTTCCCTTATATGATAGTAAATAGAATAGGGACCCATCCATAATGAATCAAATTTTCCATTCTTGCCTTTATCTCCATGCCTACTATCTCAAAGTAGAACTAGATCACCTAATTGAAAAGCTCTTAGAGTAACCTTTGTATCAAATATTCTATTGAGTCTTTCCTTGAACTTGATATGTCTTTCATGAGATTGTCTTCTAGTTTTATTAAGCTCATCATTCTTATTCATTATACTTTCATAGTGATTTATTTGCTCATCTTCCTCTTGTTGTTACATAAACTTATAGGTTGGTAACTAGAAATTAAAATGTAAAATAGCTTGAGCTTCGTAAACAAGCTAAAAATATATTTTGCTTATACCTCTCATAGACATAATCCTGTCAACCCATAAGGCAAAATTCAACTAATCACCCCACTTTTTCTTATTTGCTTCTAAAGTTCATCTAAATATTTTGAGCAAGTTTTTGTTACTAGATTATTTTTGCCCACTCCTTTGAGGGTTGTAATTAGAAGCAAAATTCAACGTGATCTCATACTCTTTGAACATTGACAAAAAAGGTTTATCTTTAAAACTCATGGCATTATCAATAATCACCTTAATAGGCACACCAAATGTAGAAATTATTTGATTCAATAAGAATTTTATAACTACCTCATGTGTAGCCTTCTTTGTATAGACCACTTCAACCCATTTCATGAAGTAATAAGTTAAAAATAGTATCCATCTATATCCAATGATTGATGAATCAATAATTTACCTAATAAAATCCATTCCTCATTGTACAAATGGACCTTAAATCATCATACATTACAAGGGAAGAGAATCTAAAGCTTTCAACCTCCTAGAAAAGTGCTAACGTTACTCGCACTTTATAACTTTCTGAGTAACATCCTTGAATAGTTATTACCACCAATAACCAGCTCTTAGAATTTTATGAGCTGTGACTTTAGGTGAAAATTAACCACCACATACTCCACTATGAAAGTCCTCAATCAAATCAATAGTTTATTCTTCTACCATGCATCTTAGTAGAGCCCCATTTGGATTCTTCCATGCTAGTCCATTTTTAACCAAGAGGTATTTTTTGGGAAAAAAGATTAATATTTCACCTTTGGTTCTTATCCAAATTAGGGGGATAATTAAGATTTTATAAGTAGTAAACAATGTCTTTATACCATAGAGATATACTAATTTGACTCAAGAAATCACCAATATTAAAAACTATAGTGTTTACCTCAATGGATTAAAAATTGGTCTTAACCATGAGCTTGGATAGACCCATACCTCTCATTAACTTGGTAGTCTCAACATCCATGTCTTATTCTTGTAACTTGTTCACTTACATGCATCTCTTTATTAATACTTCAATCTGAGTCAAGATGTCCCTCACCATAGTATGTGGGATGTATGCAACAATTTTTGAACTCAAAATTTAAGGCTTGAACATCTTAACAACCTTCAAGAGAGTGAAGCCTTGTTTTTCCATGATGATATAATTTAGTTCATAACCTTTCATCACTTTGATAAAGAAAGATATAGGTTTCTTGTGACATTCTTCATTCTTTTACAAGAAAATAATAGTAACAATTTTATGAAATGTAAAATAAAATATCTAAAATGATTTTGTGTAATCAAGACTAGCCAATATAGGGGTAGACTTTAAATCTCTATTGATTTCATTGAATTCTTACACAACCTTCTCCTCCCACTTTATGGTTTGATATTTATTCAACGTGGACATAATACATAAAGTAATCTTTATAAAATTATATGTAAACCATCCTATTCAGTTGATTTATCCAAATAATGACTGAACTCCTTTCTTTGAATATGGGATAGGTACTTTGTCAATGGATTATACTTACTCAAGATCAATCATGACACCATCCATAGATATTATTTATCCTAAAAAATTATCAATTTACTCTAAAGTGACACTTCCTAGGATTAAACAAAATGTCAAACTCCTTGCATCCAATGAAAATTTTCTCTAGATGCTTCAATGTTTGATTATATTCTTGGAAGACACCATAATTTCATCTTGATATAGAGCTATGAACTTGTTAATTACCCTTAAAAATATAACATCCATATCTCTATGAAATGTTGTAGTAGGATTTATTAACCCAAAAGGCATCCTCATATAGACATATTTGCCCCAAGGCATTATAAATGTGGTCTTCGGTCTCCCAAATTATTTCACCACAACTTGGTTATACCCTAAGAAAGAATCTAATATGGATAGCATCTCTGATCCAGTGACACTTTGCATTAGGTTGTCCATATTTATAAAGGGTAAGTATCCTTCAAAGAAGCTTTATTCAAATTTTAGAAATCCATGCACAATTAGATGTCATCATTTTTATTCCATATAGGGACTAAGTTCACCAACCATGATGAATACCTAATGATCTAAATAATCCCACCATCCCTTAGCTTCTTTAACATATCCCACATCTTCATGGTTAAAATGGGATTAATAAGTCTTTATTTTTGCCTGAAAGGCTTGCTATCAGGGTGTAATGGGATGACATGTTGAAACAAATCTTCCCTATATGATTTGAATTTAGAGTAAGACCAAGCTAAAAAATCTTGGTACTTCTTTATCAGCTACCAATAAACATGATTCTTAGTTGTACTTAGTTGAGTACCCAACCAAACCTTCCTTGGATTCTCATGAGAACCCAAATTACACTTAGTCACATCTTTTGAAATAAATGAGTCTCATGTTTTGAGTATATTTGCTCCATCAAAAGATGATTCTAAACTTACCAATCCCTTAGAGAGAGTGTTTGTCTTCAGTTTAATAATATCCTTCCCAAACAAGGTTTCTTTTCCATCACAAACCTGAACCATGGATTCCAAGTCTATGAGTTGATCATAGAATTCAACTTCACATTTTTAGAACCCTTCTAATTTTTCATCATCATTAAAACTTGCCAATGATGAACATTATCTAGGATTAAATGCCTAACAAGAACCTTCACTTGATAATGACAATGAGGGTTCATATTTTCAATTTCAATTTGAATACCTAACCCTACATTTTTTTTAGCTTCCTTGTTGAAACTTATATCATGAAAGCAAATGTTAAATGCATCAAATAACTCTAGAAAATATGATACAATATTCCTATACTATTCTAACCTTTCATTTATGGTGTCATAAGCATTATGTACTTGCTTAACCACTAGCAAATAATCACCCTTTAGAATTAAACTTGTAAATCCATATTCATAGGCAATTCATAAACTAAGAAAGAGTGACTCATAATTAGCATTATTGTTTTTACAATCGAAGGATAGCTAAGAATAAAATGTGAAACATTTACCATTGGGGACATAGAAGACATTCCCAGATCCATTTCCAAGATTAGATCAAGCCCCATCAAATGACATTTTCTAAACTTCACCTTAGTTATCAAACCCAAAATCAAGAACAATAGGTTGTTTAACAACATCCACATTCCTAAAAAAACTACACAATTACACATCCATTTAAATTAATTCATTTAAAGCATGTTTTAGATCTTCAAGTACATGAAGAATCTTTGGCTCTCTATGAAGTTTGACCATTTTACCCTCCAAAGTAATGGTGGCAAAATAAATTTCCAAATACGCACTTCCACCCATTCTAGAATCCCATTTATGTGACAACAACATCCCCCACTTAGGTGGGTAGTCCACAACTACCATGCCCATATTTAAATATTTACCTAGATGCACTAGTAACTACATTATAAACCCTTTGACTTGTCCAACAACTAGTACCTCTCATGAATACATTGCATATAACTTGCCAAAGGCTAATGTAATTTTCACTTTGAGCTCATTTAAGACACCTAAGGGCATCTTGTTACATGTAGTTGTGGAGAATCAAACCATTAATTAGTAAGGTGATGTAAAATAGATGTACATTCAATTGAATTTATACCAACATAGTCCCCAAATAGATCTCCAGATCTCGTTCAATAATATTGAATGATGCTTCATATTCATCAAGGGGTGTTTGAGGTAAATTAATTTCATTTACAACTATTCTCTTACCATATTACAAATATTTAAATACCCTTGTCCTATATTTAGGTATTCACAATAAATCAATACATTACATAGTGATTTCCAATTAGCTCAACACATGGGCCATATCACACAAACTATACTGAGGAACATGTGTATTTAGAGGAAGGGTGACAAAACCTTTAGTTGGAAAATAATCACTTAAGATTTGAAATGGAATAGGTTGGGATAAATTTGCATTTCAATTAAAAATCTTCAAGGGTGAGTTATTTCTAACATCACCCATACCCTTAGAAATAATAGATAATATAGGTACTCTATTCATGGTAGAAACACCTATTTTGTTACCAACTTGGGAAATAAGTGTTAACTTGGATGAATTAGGGACTACTGTATTTTTCCTTATTTCCTTACTTGCATTCCATACCCTTAAATTTGTAGGGGTAGTTTCATGAGGAACATCACCTTGTTTCATACTTCTTAGTCTATATTATTTCTGTTGGGCAATTGATGCATTAATTAACAATTGCTTATCCTCACTGAAGGAATTCCATCATCAACCTTCTTAATCATCATAGATATTAAAAACATGAAATCATGATTGGGAAATTAATATGCTTGTGTCATATTAACATCACAAGAAAATTCAAGATTTGGGACACATGCCTTTTTTACTACACTCCAAAACTGATCAATAGTGGTAATACTTAGCAATTATGTGGATGTAGACATTTTATTTTATGATACTTGATAATTAACCATCAAAAACTCATCATCATTAGATGCAGGCTAAGGATCATTCACATATTCATAAATAGGTTTAGTAGTATCACAAGGAGGATATGGAAGGAAAAATTTATCACACCAATCAATGTTAATGTCATGATTTACACCATTCACTTTGGCATTCAATAGATCAAGCACTTCCTTCCCAACCCCTCTATATTGATTTTTGTCATACCTTACATCACATATAGGAATCTTCTCCCTATCATTATCCTTAATGTGGAAAGCAGGCGTCCCTTGTGCTTGATTCAGATTCAAAGCCATCTCCTAACTTGTAGAGCTGTGAGGTATCCCCTTCTCAAGCCTATCCAGCTTGTAAGACATCTTTTTGATAATAGAGGACAAAGTCTTATTAGTCTCCTCAAGGTTGGTTGTCTTAGTGGACTTCATTTTTTCTAGATTAACCAACTTCATATCAGTCCACTTATTCAAAGTTTTTCACATAACCCTTATGTTGTTTTCAATTTGGATGGCCATATTGAATGTCGATCTCACATTCATGGGAGCCTTATCCTATAAATAGTATGCAACCTTGTTTTTAAAAGCATCACAATATTCATTCAAGCAATCAATATCAGTAGGCATAAAATTTTTAGGTAGCATCATCATAGTTTAATTAAACCTTGTATTAGAATCCTGCACATGGTCATTACAATTCTTTTTAATGTTTTCAAATTATACCAAAAGAAACCTTGGACCAATCCTATCACTATATTGAATTTTGAAAACATTCTTCATTTATTCCCTTGAATGAATGCATCCATGGGGAAGGGAATTTAACCACTCATGATTGTCTTCTAACAACATGAGCACAAATAATGTAATGTAAACATCCTCATGCTCAACCTCATAATCCTCAATGATAATGTGTAAATCCCTCAAAATTTGATTATAAGTCATTGCATTACTCCCTTAAAATTTGGGAGGGTAGTTACCTAATTCATTTGGGACTTCATTGTGATAGTATTCCATTTTATAAAAAATAGTCTTTCTAAATCTAGGAATCTTGAATGTAGGACATTAATTCTGATCCTCATCCCTATGTTGCATGATTGGTTAAATGGTGTGTTAAAGACCAACTTACAAAGTGTTATGAGGGGTTGAGTGAGGTGGACTTAGCAGATCAAACTTAGGAGGGGGTTTAGTTGGCTGAGAAGGAGATGGAGAGTAAATTGGACTATAAGGTTCTAAATTACTAGGAGAGTTATGAATAATCTTCAATAATCTAAAGTTCAACAAACAATAGTCTAGGATTAATAGAATCTTGATTGTGCAAACATTTCTTTGTAGGTGAACCTTGCCCTTCAATTGTCTTCCAAACTTGTCTCTTTCATATTTGATGAATACATAAGGGTGAGATAAGTTATTTAGATGAGTCACCTTTGAAGGATGATTTCAGTCCTTCCAACTTTGCAAGCAAGAAAATTAACATTAAAAGTTGAAACTTAAGATATTAAAAGTGGGCATTGATCTTCTCTAAAATTTGATGATATTTTTGGAGTTACCACTAGAAGAAAACTTATAAAATATAATAGTTTATGAACAAGTTATGATACATGCTAAATTAAACTTTACTGAATATTATTGATGAAATAGAAAGCAAAGATACTAAAAATTCATATTTATGTTTAAAAGAGGAATTCACCTTCCAACATGACAAGTTACATCTCTTTGGAATAAATGTAATAGAAGTCAATTTATCAAAATTTTCAAGTCCTATCATGTCCCCAATGGAGTGTTGGGTAGTTGATGGCCAAGATAGCGAAAGAACACTCAAATAACCCCAACTTTCAAACATATGAGATAATATGAATAAACATTATCTAAGAATGTAGCTAAGATTACTTTAGCAAATATTTATTGAAAGATAACCTAAGAACATTAACAAATATATCCCTCTATAAGATTCCTTTACAACATTGGTGATAAATATTGTTCTCAATAAGAGTGTTAGTTGGGTGTTGTGGCATTGATCGACTAAAAATATAAAATTAGTATAAAGATATATGTAGAGAATTCTATAATAATTAATAAATAATATCTCTCTATTGGATTCCCCAACAAAATAAGTGACCAATACCTTATTTAATCCCCATCAATAGTGCCATTTAAGTGTTAGTTCCTAGTTGTACACCTCTTTTGCTCAGTCTTACACAATTGAGAAAAATGAAAAGCATGGATGAGAAACCCACTAATATGTCAATATAGTCAGGGAAGGATTTAGTGTCAGGATGGACCAAATGCAGAGAATGAATAAAAAAACTAATATAGGGTATGTTTAGCTCCCTACTACTTCTAGCTCTACCTCAACCAAGTTGAGAGGACCTAAGGGTTAGCTTGGTCACATGGAGGGATACTGCAATTCAATATCCATGGGGAGTTTTTGCACAAGCAAACACAAATATGATCAAGGCATAACCAAACTTATTCACTCCACTCAGTAATAATAGTAACATAGAATGATAAAATACTTCAAGTCACATATAAGCTATTGAACACAAACTGGGATATGCTTGTAACCTTTATTTCTAAAGAAATTGTGAACACTGAAATAATTTAATTCTTGGATTTAAATCATAAAGTATATACACATTTTAATTATGTTATATTTATGCATCTACAAGAAAATAACACTTAACATATGCAACAAGGTGTATAATTTACAAGGTAGAACATGGTAGCATGAGTTTTGTACTTATAAAAAAGAGTGGTGTGATAGTGGTTTTCAAATAGAAAGAATTATTTCAACATTCATGAAATTAATCATTTTCAAATATGTAGAAAAATTGGAATACAATCTAAGTGGAACTATGAGAAGTGATTTGCATCCATTGGTGCCAATACAATGCAAATACCCAAATAATTCCTGAAATGATACAACATACACTACAACTAGAATTTCAAAAATTATTTTCCTATTAAATATATAAACCAAGGGTGCCCTTAAGAGGTACTCAACAACTTTTTTTAAAATCACTATGTAGAAATGGATTTATAACCTAGACCTATGCCCAAAATGATAACCAATAATAATCATAAAACCAGATATCTAATCTACAAATCTTTTAAAATAGATTATTGCATTTCATCAATAGGAAAGACTAAACACCATAAGTATTTTTCATTATCTTAAAAATAGATCTTACATACATCAGTGTTTCATAATGTTGCCATAGGGAAAAGCATGGTGAGTTTTCTCCTTGTTGGATAGGGGAGACATATTACAATGCTCTCAGATCTTGTTAATAGAAGTATAGTTTCAACCAACTTAGAAAGAGAGACAAAACTCACACACAATAACAAATCCAATAATTTGGAAGAGACTAGAATTATAAATAAAACTAACAGCCAACAACAACCTTAGAATTAAGGGCAATCCCTCTTTTTATACAAATTTTCCCCACATTACAATTTGGGAATATGTGTTGAAATTTGAAATATTTCAAACTGGCAATCAACTCTCATTATTCTACTAAGATGATTATAATTGGAATATGCTCCTTGACATGCTTGGAATCTTCATGCCATTATATGTAAAATGATTGTTGTAACTGCCTCTACGTGTAATGATGAAGATTTGTAACAAGCCCTTGTTATGTTTGTCTAGAAATGCATTTAATTTAATCTTGAAGGATAATAATTTTTGGATCTAAACAAACCCTTTGTATTCTTGGGTAACTTCCTAGACATGTCTTTAACCACTCATTTGTAAATCTGGAATCTTCTTGGATAACTCCCCTTCCTCTTATGCATGCCAAAAAATAACCCTTACCTTGTAATGATGACATTGGAATATTCTAAATCCATGGCCATTTGATAAATCTTCTTTGGAATGGCCCACCTTGATCTTACAAACCTGTAATATTTGTCCCATAGATGTGTTTGAACAAGAATAATATGAGAAATAAAAAGACTTAGCATATTTGTACCCTTTTACTTTTTGGATTTAATATACCTTTCAACTCTTAAATTTTTTCATTTTTTAATTTTATGGTTGCCACAAAATATTTTAATGATTAAATGCATTATTTTTCACTTTTCAACCTTATGCAAAACTTTGGGCCCAATTCATAATTTTGCACCTCCATTATATGGCAAGAATCTAGAGTTCAACAACACATTTTTTATTTATAAGCTAGAAACTTGAAATTCATAATTATAGCTCCCATAAAAAGTTCCGATAGGGAAGTGGGAACTCCAAGTGAAAATTATAACTTGAAAATTGTAGTTGCAGTTCCCCTCAAAAGTTTCCATAGGCAACTAGGAAATCCAAGTGCAAATTACAACTTGTAAATTGCAATTATAATTCCACTCAAAATTTCTCTCTATGAACTTGAGAACTTCAAGTGTAATTTTCAATTTGCAAAAATGTAAAATTATAATTAGCCTTTAAATTTATGCTTTGAATAGGGATGTCATGTTTGATTGATGTTGACTGGTGGGTTTGGGAGAGTTTACTACACATTACAACTTCCATTTTGAAGACTTACTTTTGAAAGTTGATTCTCCCACCGAAATATCCTACAGACATTAGAGCCTCATTTGAATCTTTTTGAAATTGTCATTTCTTGAATTTATACCTAACTAACATTCCAATCTAGGTTAACAAAGCAGCCTTTGGAAAAGCTTCTTGTTAGTCAATTTTTACACTCTCAAAAATTGGCTAAGTACAATCTTTTTTTCCATGTGTCCCCTTCCCAAGGAATTCTTCCTCAAAGTCTTTCTCTAATTTCAATTTTTTGTCCAAACTTTGTAGGAATCATTCCTTATCCATCCCTAGCCTTTTAATTCATTTGGCCTTTTTGTCTCAAACAAAAATTATGAAAGAATCCTTCCTCGAGTCTTTCTCAAAGCAAATCTTTGAAGCTTTTCTTCCTCCTTCCTTCTTTCAAAGTGCCCTTCATAATTTTTTGAAGGGACACTTCTCTTCTTCTAATTTCCTTTGAGAATTATCCAAAGGGACACTTCATCTCCTAAGTTTCCTTCAGGCTTTTTTAAAGGGTCAGTTCCTCCCAAAGTGCCCTTCAAAAATTTCTGAAGGGACTAATCCAAACCAAGTGCCCTTCACAGAAATTTTAAAGGGACACTTTCTACCTCCAAGTGCCCTTAAAATTTTTTTTGAAGGTCACTTTATTTATACAAGTTCCCTTTGGAAGAATTTGGAGGGTCACTTCCTAAAAGCCAAGAAAAGCATGAAGTCCAAAGAAATTCCTTCAAATAAATTATCGAAAAGAATTTCTTCAAAAAAAGTCCAAAGGAAAAGAGTTGTAACATTCTTAAAGGAAATGTGCCAATATATCATGATGGACCATGGTACATCAATTTAAAATCAAGGAAATAACCATTGGAAGTAATCAATATTTAAAAGCTTGAGGACTTAGAGCATAAAAATCTTGAAGTAGGGATCCTCAGAAAGCTTGAAGACTCAAAACATAGACAAGCGCGAATTGGGTTTCCATTAGTTCTTTTATTGTAGGGGTTTTATGAGTATAATTAATTAAAGTTTATAAACCTAAATTAATCATGGATGGTGCAAACTAGGTTCTCTAAATGTGAATACTCAAACTTTATAAGTTATGATCAATAGAAAACCTAAAGTAGTGCACCAAGACAAACCCCATTTGGTCATGGATAGTGTATTTTTAACCCATGAATAGAAATTTATCATTCTCACTTTATAATTCATGATCAATGACAATCCCAAAGTAAGCAAGTTAAAGAAATTAAAGAACCTGAATGGGTCTGCAAGTGCAAATCAGGTTTCCAAGGTTGTTTAGCTTAACAAACATAGTTCAGTGAGCTAGTACCACCATCATGATGAGGAAAATGAGAAGCTACCACTTGGTATGAGATAGGAATAGTTGGAGTATGATTCATAGGCATCTATTCCTAGTAGATCAATCACTCAAAATCACCAATCAGAGTCATTCTTTGAGGACCAATAAAAAATGAAAGACAAGCCAAGTAGAATAAAAATAACTTCTTTTCATGCCATTGTGTATCACGACAAGCCAAGGAGAAGCAGTTGGACACTGAAACAAATATCCAATAGGTGGATCCATTAACAAAAACCACTTTATGAAAAATTTGCACATAGATCTATTCTATTAAGAAACTATTGAAAAATCATCTCCAATAGGGCATGGTAAGGGCATTTAGGAGGGTGACATAGATCAATCAAAATTCCCTAATGAGCATCATTGTAAAAATTAGTTACAACTGAAGAGGATGACTTTAAATAAAATTGATTCCTTTCCTTGGTGCCAAATGCCTCCCCTTATCTCTTTCTTCTTTCTATATATATAGTCCCTTGGCTAGTAAAAAAGACATCCATAGATAGTATGGTGAAGTGTTATTGGAATGCTACCATGCTCTACCTTTAAACATTAGCATAAGTATTTTACTTTGAAGTTTTTATAGAATTTTCTAAGTGTGTAAGAGATGCACAATAATAATATGTAATGATTTTCATCCTTTTATTCTTCTCCCTTCACATCTGAGAGAGAATCCTAGGTCTAACAGGTCACTTAGTGTGTGTCTAAATGTGTTGGAATCCTACAAGAATATTATTATTTTTAAATGAGCAAACACTTGCCCTTTTAGATTAATTTACCTTGTGTTATTTTTCACATCTCACCTCTACATTTAAATACTTTTGTTACATTTTTAGATCTTGGAAATGGCTTGTGTCTTTTGTTATATTGTGCACTAGGATGTGGAAGATAATTTTGGTGCACCACCACACTTGGAATAGATTTTAATTTTCTATAGTTTTCTAATCCTTTTCTTCTTAGTAGGTTGGTTTAAATAGAAATTCTTTTATAGAGACATATAGAGGGAGATAGCCCTTCAAACCTAGAGGTTCAGTTCCACCTATAGGCACACCCACATGCTTGGAAATGTTCCAACATTGCTCAAATCTAGAGGAGGCTTCAACACCCTCTTCTAGGGTGCAAGATTTGGAGATAATAGTTTTTGCACAGCTAGTGGGACCCTAGTTCTTGGTTATTTACATCTCAAGGTGAATGTTGGTCTTGACAAGCCTAAGGTTGTAGAAATATTCTTAACCCAGCATTTTACGACTCCAAAAGGGTGAAAATCCCTGGATGTAGATCAAGTTCTCCACATTATACTTCATGGTCCTTAGTAGGTCATCTAGGATTTTTGATCAAGCCCCTTTAGCTAAAGTTATTCCTAAATAATAATTCCCTAAACCTCTCTTAGCCTTAAGAGATCCTTGGCAAGGAGGTTTTGGATAAGAAGAGGAAGAAGTTGAAGAAGCTAAGGAGATAGGAGATCAAGGGGAAAGAATATTATTGGACAGACATCAACCTTTCCTATCTTTTAACACCCAAAATCCCATTAACCTTTCTACATACAACCCTATTCATCTCAGTGCTACCAATAGTATCCCTAATTTTAATGGTGAAGGCTTTATCAAACCATCTAAGCATATTAGAGACATTTCAAACTTATATAATTTCCATAATGTCACCTAAGCCAATATAGCCATTAGATTCCTGGTTATATCTCTTAAATGTAAGACACTTGATTGGTACAAAACATTGGAAGGTGGTTGCATCACAAGGTAGGAAGGTTTTGAGGAATTTTTGGTAACAAGATTTGAAACTAAAAGTGAACATACTTCACTGATTCATTAGCTAAATGTAATATAAAGAGGTCCTAATGAATCTATGGGGGATTTCAATGAAATGTTTTAGAGGACATGGCATAAGCAACCACCTATCATGAGAACCCCTCCAGGTTTTATGTTTCCCACTTACCTCAAAGGTATTAAAACTGATGTGGTTGTTATGTTATAATGAATGGGATCTTCCAGGTGAATATGAGCTAGCCATTGAAGCTAAGAATATCTTAATATAGGATAGAAATCTCCCTTGACTAGTTTTCATGCCTTTTGGTCACATAATTCCATTGAAGCTCCAAACATAGCATAGGTTCCTAACACTAATTTGAATCCAAGACCCTTTCTTAAGAGGGTGGATGATGTTCAGGACAAAAATGAAGAGATCTGATCATTGTGACCTTAGCTCAAATAAGCTTGATTCTAGATGAGTAGAGATAATGATCAATATTATCATCAATAAGAGTATATATCCCCACCCCAGTATAACTACAAAGGAATTACATAGAATCAACAAGGTTACAATAGGAATCCCAATTCTTATAATCCTAATTCCACTCCTCTCATGAAGGTTGTTGTTCTAGTACATGCTAATCTGGGCCAAGGAGAGAATCATTTGGAGTAGTGGGGAAAAACTCAAGGCTAGTTTATGCATGATGATGGAGAAGGCAACCAAGATTTTATGAAATAAGAGGAAAATACTCCTTATGTAACTTGAAAAGAGGTAGACCTTATCCAAAGGGATAACTATGGAAAAGGCAGTAGCCAAAGTGTAGGCATGATAAACTTCTATGCAAGAGATGATTATGTGTTAAATCAAAGCATGTCAATTATAGCCAATAAAAGAGCCAAAAATATAGCTCTAGGAGATATTATAGGAGTACCTATGACTCCAATTTATGCCTCTCCAAGACCACAAGCTATGAATTCTATCACAACACCTACTACCAGTCATGCTTCTCAGCAAAATTAGAATGCAAGTGGGGTTGTCAAGCCTTTAGTGTAATAGGTTTAGACTCCCTCATTACATTTAATAACATAGGAGAAGGTAAATAATTCCCCTCTAAACATTATTGATTCATTAAATAATTCCAAGACAATAATATCTCTATGGGAAGTCTTGCATATGCCTGGTGAAAAAGAGCTCTTGCAAGAACAACTTGCAAATATTCATATAACCCCTCAAGTTTCTAAGCACAATGGTGTGGACCTTTATAATTTTCTAAATCATATTTTAGAACCCTCAACCAAATTTGAAAATCCTCCACCTTTTTACCTCACACTCATTATGGGAGACAAGTTGGCTCACAATTGCATTGTAGATAGTGGAGCAAGTACCACTATCATGCCTAAGGTGGTGGCTGATAAATTGGGGTTGAAATATGAAACACATAGTAAAGGTGTCTTTCAACTAGATGGGACACCAACTAAGATAGTGGGGTTGGTCAAAGGTTTGAAGTTCTTTCTTTATGGCTACCCAAGTTTCCCTATCATTCAGGGCATCGTGGTGGTAGACCTTACAGTGCATTTTGCTATTTTCTTACCAAGGGACTTCACAGAAAAGATAGGAGGATACCTTTTTAGTAACTAGTCTTTTCTAGATTTCAAAACAAGATATGGGACCAAGGTGATTATAGGGACTCATCCCTTAGCAAGGTTTTATATTGAGCCATATATGGATATAAATTCAACTCAAAATTGTCTAATTAATAAAGAAGAAGAAACTATCATAGATGGTGAAACATCCTCCACCTTTGAAGGTATTTTTTATCTTTTTCCTGATAAATACAATGCTAAGACACATGGAATCAATCCTTACACCTTCATAGAAGAGACTGATTTGGGATTTTACTATATGCATGGAAAGGATGTTCCAACCCCTTCACTCACTAATGAAGATCATGAGCTTGAAGGGATGTGGGAAAAAAAATTTATGGTTTAGGAGAAAAGTTGGTATAGGATCTAGCTTCATGATTATTTATCCATCAAATAATCAATACTAATCCTCCTATAGATTACACAACATTTTCACCTATAATGTGGTAGAATATGAAGGCCTAGTTTATGCCCTCCAATGGGCAAAGAAAAGAGGGATCAAGAATTTAAAGGTTTATGGAGATAGTGAGTTGGTCATCCACCAAGTAAGAAATCAATCTGTAGCCAAGAACTCACTGATTAAATCCTAAAATCATAGGGTATGGGAACTAAATGAAGACTTTGATGCCTTCAACATACAACCCATACCAAGGGATTCCAATAAATATGCTGATAGATTAGTTTCTATAGGTGCACGATTTGATACAACTACTGATGTCAAACAAGAGAAAGATCAATCTCATATCAATATCATTGTGAAACCTTCTATTCCAAATAATGAAATGTCATGGTAGGTGTTTGAAAGTGATGAACACATTACACACTTCTTAAAAAATGAGGCAGGTTTCTCTTCAAAGAACCAAAGGAGATTACATGATCATTATGAAGAACAAATTATAAAGCTAAAGACAAACAAGATACCCAAGGGGTTGATTACCTTAGAGAGTGTCTTCAATGAAGATAATCAAAATAAGAAGGAAAGACTAAACATGTACACAAAAGAAGAGAATTATGAGAGAGTCATGATTTACAAGGACAAGCTCTTGAAGATTGGTAAGCTTTGTTCTTTATCTAAAAGGCAAGCCTTTGTTGAACTATGTAAATAGTTCCATAATATCTTTGATTTGAAATAGAAATATTTGCAAGGGTTTGATCTGATTCTAGCTCATCACACCATTGAGTTAGAACCTAGAGCTAAACTAGTCAGGTAGAAGTAAAGGTCTATCAATCCTAAGATAAAAGAACTAATGAAGAAGGAGTTGACCAAGCTGATTGAGTCTAGGATTATATTGCCTATCAAACACTTAACTTGGGTAGCTAATTTTGTACCTATCCACAAGAAGAATAGAGAAATCAGATTGTGTGTGGATTTTTGAGATCTCAATAGATGTCTCTTAAGGATCATTATCCACTACTTTTTACGGAGAAAATTTTGCAAGTTGTTTTAGGTTCTCAATGCTTCTCCCTTCTTAATGGTTATTCAAGCTATAACCAGATATTGGTCAATGAAGAAGATCAGTTCAAGACAACCTTCACTACAAAATGGGGGACCTTTTCTTACAACAAGATGCATTTTGGTTTATCAAATGCTAGAGCTACATTTTAAATATCAATGGACATGGCTTTCAAAGGTTTGATCAACAAGTTTTTACTTGTATATATTGATGATATAACCATTTTTTCCAAAGATGATGTTGAGCACATGGAGCACCTAAGGTAGGTGTTTGAAATGCAGGGAGTATGGAATATCCCTTAATCAAAAGAAGTACATCTTTACCATCCATGAAGGCAAGATTTTAGGTCATATCATTTTAATGGAAGGCTTTGTTATTGACCCCAAAAGGATTGAGGCTATCCTAGTCTTGTCCTTGCCTCAGCACAAGAAGGGACTCAAAAGCTTCTTAGGGAAAAAAAATTTGTAAGGAGATTTATTCTAGGCTTTGTAACTATGGTAAAACCTATCAAAACCATGCTCAAGAAGAACTAAGTTTTTGCTTGGACAAAGGAAGGTAGGAATAGTTTTGAGGAAATCAAGAGAGTGATTCCAAAATATCCTACTCTCTTAAACTCAAAATTTTCCAAGGATTTCATACCTTACACCTTTTCTAACCTTAACATAATCTCATCTATGCTTATACAAAAGAACGATGAAGAGGTTGAGCAGTCAATTGCATTCTTCAGCCAAGGGTTGGAGGATTATGAGGTCAGGGATACTTTTGTTGAGAAGCAGGCTCTAACAATGATTAGAGGGCTAAATAAATTTAGGCACATGGTTTCCAATAATAAGATACATGTCATGGTTTTTCATCCTAACACCAAGGAGTTTCTGTTAGGCAAAGACCTCAATGAGAAAAGACCTGGATGGAGTACAAAGGTGATGGAGTATGATGCAGACATTAATGTGATTAACTTGGTAAGAGGAAGAGGATTTTGCAAGCATCTAGATTTAGACCTTCAATATCCAAAGGAGGAAGTCTTGGCCAACCAAGTTCAACCTCAACCAGGTGATCAAATGCAAGATCAAAGTTGGACACAAGACATCATTAGTTTTATTCAAAATGGTGAGTATCCCAATAGCTTGAACAAGTCTCAAAGGAGATATTTTAGATTACAGACCATCCCTTACTCCCTTATGGATGGTGTCCTTTTTAGAAAGGACATAAATAGTGTGCTGCTAAGATGTGTTAATAATGATCAGTTTGATATGTTGTTGGAGAAGTTCCATGATGGCATAGATGAGGGTCATTTCTCCCCTAAGATGACAACTACAAAAATAATGTGGGCTGGTTACTATTGGCCTAGTCTTTTTACAAACTATTACAAGTGGGCTAGAAAGTGTCCTCAATGTGACTTCTTTTTAGGAAATTAGAAACTTGCATCCCTTCCAATAAAACTAATCTAAGTGGACTATCCTTTCATGTAATGGGGTCTCAACTTCATTGGCATGATCAATCCTCCATCAAGTGTTGGGCACAAATGAATATTGACTACCATTGACTACTTCACAAGGTGGGTAGAAGTTATTGTGTTGAAATAAACAAATGAAAATGCCATCTTGGATTTTTACGAAGGCATCATTACGAGGTTTGGAGTTCCTCATGTCATCATATTAGACAATGCACTTACTTTTATAAGTGCCAAAACTTTTGATTGGGTAGGTAAAAATGGAGTACATTTGAGTACCTCATCCAATTATTACCCTCAAGGTAATGGATTGGTTGAGTCTACCAATAATAAACTCATCAAAATCATTAAGACAACATTAGAGCACAATCAAAGAGCCTGGCACAACAAGTTGAATAAAACTTTATGGGTGGATAGGATTACTCCTAAGAAGTCAATTGGTAACTCTCCCTTTATACTTGTTTATGGGAGAGAAGTTAGGTTGTCTATATCCCAAGAGTTCCCTACCTTAGAACTATCATAGCAGGTAGAATTACTTGAAAACACTCCAATGGAGGTCATGTTAACTGAACTAATGTACCTACAAGAGGTGATGGATGATGCACATAAAGCTATGGAACACCATCAAGTGCTCATGAAGAGGTCCTTTAACAAAATGACATATGTAAGAATGTTCAACGAGGGTGACTTGGTCTTGAAATGCAATAAAGATAGGGCAAAGCTAGGCATGCATACAAAGTTTGACACATTGTGGAGTGGTCCTTACATCATCACCGAGTGTAAGCAAAGCAACTCCTTCCAGTTGTCCAAGATAAATGGGGAAGAGGTTCCTATCCCTGTAAATGGGATACACTTGAAATCCTACTACTATCCCTTATTTGTCTCCTTGTAAATATTAGTTTATGTGTTTTTCATTTTTTTTTGGCTATGTGCTTTTTTCTTTTTGTTTTCTATTATTTTCCCTAAGTTCATTTTTGCACAAGTATTGTCTTTCCTTCCTCTTGTTTGGTGAGCATCTTTGTCTTGTGTGTTTATTCACATAGCTATGTGTTATTGAGCCAAAGCTTGTTTAGTTCCCTGTGTAGTCTATCTACATGAATTATGCCCAATGAAAGGATTAATATTAGTCTTAGGCATATCAGGCATGCCTCCCCTAGGAATCACCAAGAATGTTATCCAATTTCTGTACCCTCAAAAATTTGCTAAGTATAATATTTTTTGCATCTATCCCCTTCCCAAGGAATCCTTCCTCAAAGTCTTTCTCTCATTTCAATTTTTTGTCCAACCTTTTCAGGAAGCCTTCCTTGTCCCTCCCTAGCCATTGATTTCATTCAGTCTTTATGTCTTGGACTTTTATCTCAGACAAAAAGTCCAAAAGAATCCTTCCTTGAGTCTTTCTTGAAGCAACTCTTGAAAGCTTTTCTTCCTCCTTCCTTCTTTCAGAGTTCCCTTCAAAATTTTATAAAGGGACACTTGTCTTCTTCAAAGTGCCCTTCAGACATATCCAAAGGGACATTTCATCTCCCAAGTTCCCTTCAAACTTTTTCGAAGGGTCACTTCCTCCCAAAGTGCACTTTGATATTTTTTTGAAGGGACTAATCCAAGCCAAGTGCCCTTTGAAATTGTTTTGAAGGGCCACTTTCTCTCTCTAAGTGCCCTTCATAATTATTTTAAAGGTCACTTTATTTAGCCATGTGCCCTTCAGAAAAATCCAAAGGGCCACTTTTTGAAAGCCAAGACAAGAAAGAAGTATAAAAGATTTCCTTTAGACAAATTGTCTAAAGGAATTCCCTCAAAAAAAGTCTGAAGGAAAAGAGTTAAAACATTCCTGAAGTAATTATGCCAATATCCCATGATGGGCTAAGAGACATCAATTTGAAATCAAATAAGTAGCTATTGTAAGTAATCAGGGTTGAAAATCTTGAAGACTTGGAGCATAAAAACCACAAAGTAGGGAGCCTTAGAAAGCTTGAAGACATAAAGTGAATACAAGTGCAAATCAAGTTTCTATCAGTGCTTATCTTCTAGGGGTTTTATAAGTAGAATTAATTTGGGTTTACGAGCCCAAATTAATCATGGATGGTGTAAACCAAATTCTCTAAAGGTGAAGACTAAAAATTTATAACTCATGAGCATTAGAAAACCCAAAGTAGTACACCAAGACAAACTTTATTTGGTCATGGGCAGTGTATTTGAGACCCATGAATAGACATTACTCATTCTCACTTTAGAAGTCATGGTCAATGACAACCTTGAGTAAACAATTTGATGCAATCAGAGAACCTAAATGGGTTTTCAAGTGAAAAATGAGTTTTTAACGCTACCTAGATTAGCATACTTAGTTCAATGAGCTAGTACCAACATCATGATCAGGAAAATGAGAAGTTTCCATGTGGCATGAGATAGAGAGAGATGGAGGATGATACATAGGTATCCATGCCTAGTAGATCAATGACTCAGAATCAACAATTTGAGTCATTCCTTGAGGACCAATCAAAAATGAAAGATAAGCTAAGAAAAGTAAAAATAACTTCTCTACACGTCATTGTACATCATGATAAGCCAAGGAGAAGCAGTTGGGTGCTAAAACAAATCTCCAATAGGTCGCTCTATTGGCAGCCAACAATTTTGGTGCCATCTCCACATAGCTCTATCTTATTAAGTAGCCATTGAAAAAGCATCTCCAAGATGACAAGCCAAGGGCATTCAGGAGGGTGACATGGATCAATCAGAATGTCCCAATGAGCATCATAAGTAAATCAATTGTAGCTGAAGATGATGAATTCCAAGAGAATTGATTCCTTGGTGCTAAAGGCCTCCCCTTCTCTCTTTTTTTCTTGTTATATATATAACCCCTTGGATAGTAAAAAAGGCATCCATAGATAGTACGTTGAAGCCCTACTAGAATGCTACCACACTCTACCTTTAAACATTAGCATACATCTTTTACTTTGTTGTTTCTAGAGAATGTTTTGAGTGTGCAAGAGATGCAGAGTAATAGTATATCATGATTTTCATCCTTCTGTTATTCTCCCTTCACATCTAAGAGAGAATCTTGGGTCTAACAAGTCACACAGTATGTGTCTGAATGTGTTGAAATCTTGAATGAGTATTATTGTTTTGAAATGAGAAAACACTTGCCCTTTCAGATTCATTTACCGTACATTATTTTTCACATCTCACCTCTACATTGAAATATTTGTGTTGCATTTGTAGAGCTTAGAATTGGCTTGTGTCTTTTGATATATTGTGCACTAGGATGTGGCATTCATGTGGAAGATAATTCTAGTGTATCACTACACTTGGAATAGATTTTGCTTTTCTATAATTTTCTAACCCTTTTCTTCTTAGTAGGTTAGTTTAAATAGAGGTTGTTTTACAGAGACCTATTTAGGGATCTAGCCCTTCAAACCTAGAGGTTCATTTCCACCTATAGGGACACCACATGCCTAGAAATGTCCCAACATTGCCCCAATCTAGAGGAGGCATGAACACCCTCTTCTAGGGTGCAAGGTTTATAGACAACACTTCTTAGAAGCCAACCCTTTCCTTACCAAATATTTCCATCCACACAATAATATATCTTTGTTTATACACCATGTATTTTAATCTAAACCATTCAACAATGGAAGTTGGTATTTATTTGATTTCATGGAAATTTATAATAAATAAGATATCACCATAGGAAAACTATTACATGCCATCATTGTCCTCTGAGTCAATTCCTCCCTTGTATTTTTTTGGGTAGCTAGTGGATTTCAAATGTTATAACACCGTTTTTTGCACCTTAATAGGTAGATAATTTTGAATGCATTTATTCTATCTTATTTTGAACATTTGATTGTCCTCAAATCTTTTAAACAAGCTAACATCAACATGGAAACCCTTATATAGAGGCCATAACTAAGGATGGTCCCTCATTTCCTTTTTTATCAAATACTTTCATGATTCTCAACTACTTCA
The DNA here is from genome assembly GCA_037957365.1 of Torreya grandis. Taxonomy (NCBI): domain Eukaryota; kingdom Viridiplantae; phylum Streptophyta; class Pinopsida; order Cupressales; family Taxaceae; genus Torreya; species Torreya grandis. Next base: position 2,012,009 of record JARHVA010000285.1, on the reverse strand, counting down.
TGTAATGCATTTAAATCACCGTCATGATTTTAGCCCAACCTATCCAATACACCTCCTATTAATTTGACTTTTTCCATGAGATAGAATATCATTATCCCAATCTCTCTCCCTATCTATATCATCTAAAACATGAAAAAATATAGGTGAGGATGTGAGTGTCTTGGTGTTATCCTCTAAAATATTCTATTCGTCAACATATTTATGGACTATTCCATGATGAAATGAATTCAATAGGCTATAATTGATATATAAAGTGTTTTCACTTGATCTATATTCTTCATTTGTACCTTTCAAATCTGACTCAATAGATACCTTTACTATATCTAGTTTTGCTGGGTATAAAATATGTTTAGATTGTGAAATCTTGGAGATAGAATTTGTAATTACATTAGCAACAACTTCAATTTCATGCCTATAATGAGGTTCAAGACAACTAATGTCACTCATATTATAAGATTTACCCATATCTATTAATGGAAAAATCATTGTATGATTTTCTTTTTGTTCTAATCACATTCAAGATACATCTCACAAATTACACTTTTGATGCATGAAAGATAACTCAAACTAATCTTTTGGCACTACACTATATTTTCCTTTCTTATATTGTTGATTAGCCTAAGATAAACTTGATCATGCAGATGCATTAGATGTCCTTGAATAAAATATTAAAAAGTCTTTGATTACTTTTTTGGTCATGGGAACCTTGTTGAGATATATTAAAAAATCCAAACTATTGATGTACTCACAAGCCTAAACTAGAACCCTCATGTTTTGCCTTAAGTTATGAGAGAAGAAATTTCAGGAGGAATCCTATCATTACTTGAATATGATTTTTATAAGTTATAACCTTTGTTACTTTGATGTTTGTAAGAGAATAATCTAAATGTTAAGAAAAATCACAATGCTTAGTTGTAGAAGAAATTATGAATGTAATAGATCTACCAATGATTCCAAATTTTTCTTTAGCCTTTTAGGAATGATTCCTTATTTTACTATGTAACATCTAGAAAGTTCATCCTTCTTAAAATGCCATCTGGCCACTTAATGGCATGCATGTCCTTTATTCTAGCTATTTGGGCATTTAATTTTCTCTCTTACCTTACATGTGATCAACATTTTTATCCTCTATAGGATTTGTAAATTTATTTTCATATTACAAGTTTGTAAATTGCTAAGTTTCATCTCACTTCCCATTCTTTGCCATCGACTTCTTTTTTCTAGGATCCATAAGTTTATACATAATTTACAAATTACTAACTTACTAAATTACATTTTAGCTCCCACATTCTTCCATATGCTTCTCTTATTACTTTGTGCTATGAGTTTGGGGAACTAAGGTGCATATTTTAATATACAAATATGTAGTTAGATTTGAAATTTACACCAATTATTTTTCATGGGCCCACTCATTACCCTAATCTACACCCAACATATTCTCCAATACTTTAATCTTATTCATTTCTTATTCTTCCACATGGCAGGCCATGTCTTTAATGGCATGGGGCTGCTCCACATCTATACTTCTCAACTATATTTAAAACATTTTTCATGTCCTTTGATGTATTTTTTAATCAATGGAATTGGTTTTTAATATGTATGTGGCCTTCTTTGAAACCTCCCACATGTTGATTGGTGGGAATTGGATATCCAACTAGAATTTTCAAGTTTTAATCTTAGGACTTGCTTTTTACACATTATTTCCTCGTCATGGAATATCCTTCAAGAAAGGAAATTGATGAATCATTTTGTAAATTACCAAACTTTTACATTTTACTTTATACATTTATTATGCATTCCCATGGATTTTTCCACCTCAAATGCAATTTGCATATTACCCCTCAAAATTATGCCATTTCCCATGCTTTTCATTATAGCTTTGTTTTGATTTTTGACCTTCCACATGGGTTTCATTAATGGCTTGGCCTTTTTATACTTTTAAATTGTTAATACAAACCCTCTAATAGACCTCTCATCAATGGGCATGAGTTTTTTGTTCTTACGTGCTGACTATATCCCTTTAGTTCTATGTAGGCATAAGGACCTAAATGTGGACACTCCTAATCAATCTTGATTTTGAGTTTACACCCTGGAACCTTTTTAAAACATGAAAGCATTAAGAGTTAGCTAAAATGGAGATCTCATAGGATTGACATAATTTAGTTTTAGAAATAGGAGTTTTTCACAATATGAACACAAGAGTGGGATTATTATAGTTTAATTGTAGAGACAAAGCTTTGGATGATCTAGGTGAACACACTTACAAATTGGGTTAGCATTCAAATAATTAGGCATTAATATTTATACAAGGACACAAAAATTCACATGAAACTTTTGGAACTAACATTAAGTTTGAAGGTAAATTCTCATTGGATGGAGGAATGATTACATGATAAGATCTAGTGGAGAGCAGAGAATGTATTCACTTGACAATACTCTCATCCCATCTACACCACCTAATAATTTATTTGACATTCAACCACAACAAATTGATGGACACCATGGCATAGAGTATAATGAGAATCATTCTTTGATTAGAGAGGCCCATGCAACTCCACCAGTTTTCTCTTAAATACTTACTACATATGGGTTCCATTCCCATAACCTAAGAACAACAATGATATTATACCTTTCAAGTAAAGAATTAGTCCCATTACTACCATTGGGATCAATATTAGGGATAACTATAATAATTCCTCTACAATTTTTATATATTAGATAACTTAAATTAAGTGAAATATTAAATTCATAATTATAAAAAAACATAGTTGAAATGCATTACTAACCTCATGACATTCAGTTGGGCATAATGAGGATTAGCCTTGTGATGGGATATGAGACATTTATTATATACATCAAAACATAATTTAAGATTATTATAAGCATCATGGCTATAGATTTGTAGATTACCATGATGGTTTTTATATATTAATATGGTTAAAATTTCAATGTCAATACCCATATCAACTTTGATCATAACACCTTTTTTTGGTCACTAAAATTATATTCAAATGTGATCCACAAAATGTGATATTTACACAACATAAAATGAAATCAATTACATGTATTTAAACATTGTTATAGTCACAAAAATATATTTAAATTCCATCAAACACATAAAATAGGGAATTAAATATTATATCAATTAATAGTAAACAATTTTCTCAAGATCAAAATTGAAATTTTTAAGACTCTAGCTAGTTAAAAGATAAATGAAATTCATACAAGGCCTTAAGTCTACCTCTCAATCAATTGGTGTAATTGGCCATGTGTTTACATAGTCCATGGATATACAAATATGGTGGTAAAACGTTTTCTATTGAACATTCAAAAATATACCCCTTGAATAATTTCATATAAATTGTTAACAACCAAAATAAAATTTTGAATAGTCTATATAATTTGGAGTAAAAAAAGGTTTCTTGAATTTTTCCTAAGGGATACAAAAATAAATAGATGAATTTAGATAGGATACTTCATATTGTTCATTACATTTTATTTTATTAAGGAAAAAATGTATTTTATTCATGATGTATTATATTCCCTATGGATGTGTGTTTTTATCTTTTGGCCTAGTCACAATTATCTCTCTTTCTTTCCATTGTCTCCATTCTTTATCTCCATACTAACAAAAAAATTACATGAAATAAGCTCAAAATTTTCTTATGTATGGACTATATCATAGTACTACAAAAATTTAGCTAGCTATCTAACATCTAAAACATTTTGCTAACAGTTATAACAGCATCCAAAGCATTTCAAAAAATTATGAGAATAGACTATAACTTATGTTACATGCCATACAATTTGTACTTTAATAAGGAAGGCATAATGCAAAAATATAGAAAATGAGTGAAATGAATACTAGTTCAATGAAGAGGGAGTTTTGACATGGAAGTTAGCCATTAATCTTTTTTTTTAATGATGTGGATGTCTAATCCATATTTCATTCTTACATATCTATCAAAAGATAGAATAGGCAAAATACGGTGGTCTGCCAAGAATTATTGTCTTCACATTGTAGTAAATGTTATGCCATAATGTTAAATAATACTAATATCAATTATTACTTTTTTTAATGTTAGTCCCTATGAATTATTTTTTATTAGGGCCTAGACCATTTTTAATAATATTTGATTAATGTTTGTCTGAAATTATAAGAGGAATGGACACATATTGAGGATTATTTACATCTAATGTTGGAACTATATATTATACCATAGAATACAACCATAAACATTACTAAATCATGTAGTTTGTTGTCTATTCTATAAACTATAGCTTGAATTCCACAAAGAGTACTATTGATCAATTCAATGTCGACCCATAAATTGCTTGTAGGCGTAATTTGAAGTTATTTTGGTATAATAACTAAAAATTCATCATCATCAAGGTTTCCAAAGTTCATTTCCTTGTTATGTTCCTTATTACACCATGTATTCATCGTATTTAACAATTTCAATTTCTCTTTGTTATTATTGAATCTAGATTATTTGTTTCATACAAGTGGTTTGATAAATGAAATGATAATTTTGGTTCAAAAGACAAGCAAATCTCTATTTGATACATTAATAATTTCCAATATTTAATATTTAAACATGATATTAATTCTTACAATAAATACTTAGGATGCACTCAAAAATTTATTGAAGGTTATGATTGTATAGGAAATTAAGTACCCTTCAGATTAATTATATTATGAGCATAAGTTGTTTTAAAAATGGCACAAAACTTATTTCATACTATATCTAATCATGGGATGTAAAATGTGTTACTTGGGAGACTTTGGATCCATAAAATGAAATAAATCACCTCAATTATATATTATTATTAAAAAATTACACAAAGTAATAATTTTTATAATTCATAGATTAAAATAGTATCAACAAGAAAAAGACCAATAAAAAGTCCTCATATGTGAGGAACCAAGGTTTATATGTACCAAAAGAGATTATAAAATGAAGGTACATAGTTATATAAACATGAAATTAAAAACAAGACATAAGATACAAAATCAAGAAAATCAAAAGAATATGAAAGTGGTACAACTCTAAGGAAGAAAACTTATGATAATTATGGTTCAAAGAATGAATAACATAACATGATTATTGAGTGGATGAGCACCATATATTTTATTTTATTATCCTAATCATTCTAATTCTTTATCATCATCATCATCATCATCATCATCATCATCATCATCATCATCATCATCATCATCATCATCATCATCATCATCATCATCATCATCATCGATTAATTTCTTATATATGTTTCTCACCATGAAATTTTATGATATGTGTTTCTCTAACTTTTTGCTAATTACATTTAGAGGAAAGAAACTAAGGTTAAGAGTTAGGGGTTTGACGTTACCCAGATTAAGTTACGCACTGTATCTAAGCTTTATGGGAGATCCTCTTTAGCTGTGGAGGAAACACCTGCAGTAAGAATAAGACTTAAACAAAGAAGATGTTAGAAGAGGATATGGTGGACTGCCAAGCTACGTGCTCGGTCTCAAAAGTGTGAAGCTCCATAAGGGATGACAGTCTACTATTTAAAGAAAATAGTGTTTGTATAAAGAGAAATGATAAAAGACTGAGAAAGAGAGAAATAGATAACACATACCTATTCTCTATAGTTTGTATGTCATAGTCACCGACGTCGGTGGGTCTGCCGAGGTCGGTTGGCCAATTGAGCCAACGTCAGTTGGGCTGTCGATGTCGATAGGGGTTATTGGCCTTAGATGGCTTTCAGGGTATTTATGTGGTAGATAGAGGAGTCTGTGGAAACTCAGAGGTTTTTGCAGGGTTGCAAGAAGGTGAATAAGGTCTGAGAAAGGGCAAAGGTAGAGGATAGGTGTGAAAAGAGGGTAAGAATAAGAGGAAGGGCTTTCAGCCTCTCCAGGAAGAAAGTCGGGCCTCTTGACAGTATTTTTAGAAATAGCAAATGGAAACTAATTACCAATGTATTCAAAAATACTGAAATGAGAGGCAAAATACATATCTCTATTAGATAAAGAACCACAGGTGTTAGAATGCTTATTCCTATTGTGGTTGATGTTGAGGTCCTCGTACAATGTTTTAGTCTAGTGTCTAGAGTGACTTGTGCAGAGCTTCAGTAGCTCAGAGAGCGATAATTAAATTCTAATGCTTGGTCTCAGAGTGTTCTCATTGATGTGCAAAAGGTAGGGGGCTCAAGGTTAGAGCCTAGCTTATGTAACTGATGTCAGTGATTCCATCGGCATTAGCCATGGATTGACCGGCGTCGACAGAGGAAGAATAGGTAATAAGGCTATTTTTAGCTTTTTGCCCATTTCTCCATCTGCCAAGTGCCTTTTCCGATGGAGAATGGTCAAAAGACTATTTATTAGGCACAGGTGTTGGTTAGGGAGTTAATATGGAGTGATAATAGGTCCTGGGTAGTTAGGATTTGGAGGACCTAGTCTCAGGGTGACTCATAGGGTAAGAAACGGTCTTAGGGTGAGGTGTCTAGGTGAGGTGTCCAAGGTGAGAGGGGTTAAGTGTAGGCTAGGAGTGTTAATGTTTTAGAAGGGGACCAAGGGGGGTTGACATGATATTAGTGTCTACACTTACCCCTTTTTGTCTTGTGGTTTGTCTTGATGAACTGCAAGACAAAAATAGGTGTAGGTTGCCCCAGGTATGGGATGCGATATTCCCCCTCAAAGTGGGAATCGAGAGAAGGTAAGTCAAAATCGAGTGCCAATTTGATAGGCAGTGGATGGGTATGGTGAAGTTGGAGTGTGAACACTACAATAGTTGAGATTGCACGTATACCACTTCACGTGATAGGCAGGTCAAATTATCGCAGGCAAGGTTGAGGAGTGTTAAAATCAAAATAACCAATCCCCAACTTATTAGTGGTAGCTGATTGGGTTAAACAATCAAAGCTATAGCTCTAATGGGCATTGTGTTCTAAGTATCTGGGCTAGGAAGTGCTCTTGGAAAACACAAAAATGTCACAAATATTCGGGATCAACTTGGTTGCAATCTGACAATACGTGTTAAGGGGCATTAACACGAAAGGCATTAAGGGGCTCAGGTTCTAGTCGGCCTTCAAGAGAAGACAGATGATAAGTCCCTTATCCATACTTATGTATTATTATGTAAGGTTCAATCCAATTAAGAGCAAACTTGCTGTGTTTGTTTCTTTCCATATTGGTCACGTGTTGGTTTTCTTTAAGGACAAGATCTCTAATTTTGAAATCTCACTCTTTTCGGTTTTTGTTGTAGGCATGCTTGATGTGATTTTGGTAGATATGAAGATGATTAAGAGTATCAAGATGACGTTCGTCAAGTAACTCGAGTTGTGTTAATAAATCTTGATGAAAGTCATCATTAGAGAGGATGTCGTGTAAGGAGATGCAAAGAGAAGGTATTTGTACTTCAAGAGGCAAGATGGCCTTAGTTCTATACACTAAGGAGAAAGGTGTAGCACCCGTATGGGTTTAGATGCTAGTGGGTAGGCCCACAAAGTGAAGGGAATGTGAGTGTGCCAATCCCTTCCAATGTCGTTGACCACCTTCATTAGGATTTTGGTTAAGATTTTGTTAGAAGCTTCTGCCTGTCCATTTGGTTGTGGATAGTAAGGTGAGGAGAAGCTAAGTTTGATGCCAAAAGAGTCACAAAATTTTTTGATAGTTTTGTTTTTGAAAGATTTGCCATTATCAGTGATGATCTTGTGAGGTACACCAAAATGATAGATGATGTGGTGGTTAATGAAGTCGATGATTTTGTCAGCTTTAGTGGAGATGAGAGGAATAGCTTCCACTCATTTAGTGAAATATTCAGTTGCTGTGATAATAGACTGATGTCAAAGAGATGAATGAGGGTTAATCTCACCAATTAGATCTAAGCCCCATTGTGAAAAGGGCCAAAAATCCTTAGCAACTTGTAAAGCGTGGTTAGGGATGTGAAGTAAGTTAGCATGTTGCTGGGATTTGATACAATGCTGAACATAGTCACTGCAGTCTTGGTGAAGAGTGGGCCAATAATAGCCTAGGTGGAGAATGCATTTTGCAATTGAGTTACCACTGAAATGTCCTCCACAAATCCCATCATGGACCTGCTTGATGGCATGAGATGTCTCAGTGGAGGTTAGGTAGCAGAGAAGGAGGCCGTCAAAACCTCATTTGTAAAGGAGACCACTTAGCATGGTGTATCGAGTAGTACTCTTGATAAAAGCTCACTGTCCATTGCTAGAGAGGTTAGGAGCAATGATGGAATAAGTTAAGTATTCAACAAGTTGTTTATACCAAACATCGTGTGGACAAGAGTCGATATTGCTGACAAAGTTGATGTCAGTTGAGATATATGAGGGCAATGCCAAATGGTGTATCGTGACATAGATTCTCGAGGAAGCAGATGAAGATGGGATGTGTGAGGCGAGAGAGACCATAGTGTCGGCAAACTTATTCATAGAGCGAGGAATAGTTTGCATGAGATAATGGTCGAAAGACCCTAATAATGTGTCAACATAGTGTTTATATCATTGTAAGACTTTGTTTTTACAAAGATATGAACCGTTAATCTGATTAATGACTAGTTAAAAGTCACCAAAGATATTAATTATCTGAATGCCCAATAAAAGGGTAGTTTGAAGCCCCAAAATTAAGGCTTCATACTTAGCCATGTTATTGGTGCATTCAAAATCGAGTTTAAAGGATAGAGGCATGGGTTCGCCCTCATGAGGGATGAGAATAACCTTCACACCCCTACCGAGTTGACATTTAGATCCATCAAAGAGCATTGTCATTTGATAGGGGATGTCATCGGTGGATAGCATGGCAATAGACTCATTAGGAAATTCACAGTTAGAGGGTTGGTTTTTAGGTAAAGGGGCATCTGCTAGTTGGTCAGTCATTGTTTGCCCCTTTATAGACTTTTGTTGAATGAATTCCAAATCAAACTCAATGAGAAGCATGAGCCAATGAGCCATACGCTAGATTTGGTACGGCTTAGAATGCATGTATTTGAGAGGGTCGGTGTGGGTGATGACATAAGTCTTGTGGTTGAGAAGATAGTGGCGGAGTTTGGAGGTGGCAAAGACTAATGCCAAGCAAATTTTTTTGGTATGAGTACACCAAGTTTCGTAGTCAATGAGCATTTGGCTTATATAATAAACTGCTTGCTCATGATGTTGTTCATCTCAATGTGCGATCATGGCACCTAAGGAATGATCTATTGCTAAAATGTACAAATAGAAGGGTTGGTCATCTTTAGGTGGAATAAGCACTGGTGGAGAAACAAGATAGCGTTTAAGAGCCTCAAAAGCCTCTTGGCAATCCTTAGTCCAATTAAAGGAGATGTCCTTCTTGAGGAGGTAATGGAAGGGTTGGCAATGGTCAGATAGCTACGAGATGAAGTGATGAATAGATTAAAGCTTCCCTTGCAGGCTGCGAAGTTGTTTTAGGTTAGCTGGTGGGGGCATCTTGAGTATGGCTTGAATCTTAGCTAGATCTACCTCAATGCCATGGAGAGAAATGATGAAACCCAAAACCTTCCCTGAGAGAACCCCAAAGATACATTTCTTTGGGTTGAGTCAAACATTATATTGTGTAGGTGAGTGAATATTATTTTAAGAATGGTTAGGTTGTCATGACGAAGTTTGGATTTCCCCAGCAGCTCATCCACATAGTCTTCCATGATATTGTGGAGGAGATCATGAAAGATATAAGTCATGGCACATTGGTATGTAGCGCCTACATTTTTGAGGCCAAAAGGCATGACCCTATAATAAAATGTCCCCCATGGGGTAATGAAGGTGGTTTTATGTTGATCTTTTGGGGCAATCAAGATTTGGTTATATCCTGAAAACCCGTCGATGAGTGATAACATCTCATGACCAGCCATAAGATCAACAAGTTGGTCGATGTTTGGCAAAGGAAAGTCATCCTTTGGGCAAGCTAAGTTGAGGTCGTGATAGTCGGTACAAACTCAAATTCCCCCTATTACTTTTGTGATAGGGACAATGTTTGACACCCATTGTAGATAGTCAATGGGTTGGATAAATGAGATGAAAAGAAGATGTTGAAGCTCCTCTTTGACAAGGAGTGCAACGCGAGGATGCATCTTGCGAAGCTTTTGCCTGACAAACTTAGCTTCATAGTTTGTGACGATGTCAATACTGGGTATATCACTATAGGACCAAGCAAAGGCTTTGCTATGATCTATTAGGAATGTGGTATAGTCGATTTGTTCTTGGGCATCTAAAGATCGACCAATCTTTAAAATGTGAGGAATATTGAAAGATGGGAGATGAATGTCAACAGTTGATTTGTTTAACATAACCTGTGTTTTTAAAGGAAGTGATCATTGTATGGAGGAGTCATCCGCACCCATATAGGTGAGTATGGCATCATTGTCCAGACATTAGATTGTGTTGATGTTAGAAGATTCATCATCTATCATGTCTAGATAAATGAGAGGAAGAGACCTTGATGCCCCACCTAGTTGATAGGTTAGGGGTTCCAAGTGAATGGCATTTAAGAAAAAAAATAGGAGGGATAGAGACCACTGACTCCATAGGTGAGGGTGGGTGAATAGGCGAGGTTAGAGGAGACTACTCTATGATAGTTTCATGGCGAGGGATCTTAGGAGGTTCTGTAGGTTCTTCAAAACCCATGCCATGTTGTCTCTTGGCATTTTTGATTGCCTCATCATTTGGAGGCTCAATGGGCTTGTGAGGACCTTGTTCATAACGCCCAAAGCCAAATCCCTTCCATGCACACCTATGAAGATAGGTGTGAGCAAAGTGAGGGTTACCGAGGAAGGAGAAATTGGAAGTGAATTGTTGGGGTGATGAGAGAGGATTTCCAACAGTAGGATCCTGATCTAGCCCTCCATAGGTGAGATTAGTTTGGAGATTAGGAGGACCATATGGGATGACCATTCCGATACGATGGTCGTAGTTAGGGTGGTGATGAAGTTGTCCATATTCCTGTGGAGTTTGGAACTTTTCAAGGGTAAGAAAATGATACTCCCCAAGTGAAAGGTGTTGGAAGGTATCTTCTATAGGATCTTTCGTGGTCACTTGAGGAGTAGGCGTAGGTGTGATCGGTGTCTGTGAGCTTGTCGAGGCTTTCACAGGTTAAGGTAGTATTTGGGTGGATGTTTTCAAAGGTATGAGAACATCATTAGGTTGGTAGGTCATGTTTTATTTTTTAAATGGGGAAGGGTTAGCAAGAATGACATGGACCTGCCCCTTGTGTTCAAACTTGACACAACGATGCAATGTGAAAGGGACACAAGTCATGGCACGTATCCAAGGTCATCCCAATAGCATGTTATATTGGAAATCCCCCTTGATTATATAGAAGAATTCCATAATTGTACGTAGGCCAACATGAATATGCAAGACCACAGTGCCAATGATAGTGGTGGTGGCATCGTTGAAAGAATGAAGAATTGCATCGATTTTTGACATACAGTTCTTTAGAAGGGCTAGTTGATCATATGCATGGGTGGAAATGATGTTGATGCTAGCACCTCCATCAATAATAACCCACTTAACATGAGTTCAATCAACATAAGCTATGATAAAGAGGGCAACATCCTGATCTTCCAAGTTAGTGGCAGGAATCTCAAGATCACTGAAGGTGATGGAGGCAACGGTTGGTAATGATTTGACTAAAGCAGCTAGTGGTTGGGGCTCTTTAGGTTAGACCTCTACTGCCTATAAAGCTTTGATTAAGTCTTGGAAATGTTGTGGAGAGCTTTGAATTAGATCATACAAAGACATCTTAACAAGGGTGTGGTAAAGTTGTTTCACCATGGAGTCATGAATTGCCTCTGAAGAAGTTGGTTGAGATGTGCTCAAGATAGAAATCTTGGGTTTTGATGGTTGAGAAGACTTGACGAATGGATATGTCCAAGGGATAGAAACTTGCTCTTTTCCTTTATCCTTTAGGGTTTGTAACCTAGTGGCCACATTAATTATGTTGATTTTGATTAAAGGGGGAGAAGGTGGTAGAGGGACCATAGTCTCGCATTGGGATCCCGATTCAAGTGAGGAGGTTTGAGAGGCATGGGATGGTGTCAGTGGTTTGTCAAAAAGGTGGTCAAGAGGATCCTTGATGAGAAGGGTGTCCTTTTCTAGGTATTGGTGAATGACAACCTTAAGGGTGTAACAATTCTCAGTATTATGCCCAGGTGTGCGATGATACCAACAGATTTGGGTGTCATCAAACCAAGATGGTTTTGATCTGAGAGGTCAGTATGGTTTAGTGGGTGGGAGAATGATGCTAGAAGACTGCAACAATTGACATAATAATGAAGCATAAAAACCCACTAATGGGTCTGCACTCGTTGTTGCAGTAGGGGTTGACAACTTCCATTTAGGAGTTGTAGGAGGAGTTTTTCATACCACCTTTTTGGTTGGTGGTGTGGCCATACACATAGATGACACTTTCTTGATGAGAGGTGTCAAATTATTTGGAGGAAGTATGTTTTTGATGGGTAGAGGGAGTAATGGAGGTAGTTTGTTTTTGTGAGGTGTTGGAATAGGGAGCAATCCTGTTAAAGTGGAAGGATGTGGACCCAAGATAGAGGGTAATGGTGAAGGTGGGGGAGTTTTTCGTACCACCTTTTTGGTTGAGAGAGGAGTAGATCGACGTGGTTTAGCATCCTTCTTTAGTACAGTGTGAGGACCACTACTGTGTGGGGTGAGGTTCAAATCTACCTTCAATTGTGAGTGAGTGAGGTTTGATACAGGGTGAACACTGAGAGATTTAATCTATTTCAGAATGGTGGACGCTTGTGAAGGTTTGGTTTTAGACATGGAAGGCTAAGTTTTTGATAATTTAAAAGTGGAAGCCTGATTTTTGTCAAAGACTTTTGGGTAGTTTGTTGCAAAAGGATTGGCAGTATAAGGCGAAGTAGAATATGTAAGGTAAGGAGCCTTAAGTCACTCCCATAGCACCTCATGTTTTAGGTTTCTAGAATGGAGAAATCCTAAGTTTTCTACCAAACAAGAGAAGGGTTTAGGTGATGTCATGTGAGGCTTTACAGTCGGTCCTTTGGAGGATTTGGGTGATTGCGAGAGTGGAAATGTGTTGGACATAGCAATCATGGGCCAAAGGCAAGAGAGAATCGTCACTGGATCTTCCTCGGTCAAAGTGGGTGAGGTGGTAAGCTCCTCTCTTGGCAGAGAAGGGATTAGAGAATTTGGATCTTCGAGCGGATAGAGTGAAGGAATGATCATGCCTTCCATGTGTGGTCTAGGAGTGTGGAAAATATGATCCTCCATTGGCAATAAGAAGGATGAACGTGGGGTAGCTAGAGTTGGTATTGTCAAAACATCTTCCAATATGGGAGAGGTCAAGGTAGACTCTCCTACGTGTGAAAGAGGGGTGGATGGGGACTATCCTCCATCGGTGGATGCAGAAAAGGGTGAAGTAAAGGTATGATGGCCCCTTCTACATGAGGGCATGGGGTATGAATGGTAACTTCTTCCAATGGTAGAAGAAGAGGGAAGGTGGGGGCAAGAGGAACAAGTAATACAGGATCCTCACAAGGTAGAAGAATGGGTAGAGGAGGTGTTTGATGTCATGGAGGTGATATAGGTAAAATAGGTTCTTCTACCGATGGTGGAGAAATGGGCTAACTAACCTCTTTAGATTGTGGAAGAGGTTGGTTAGGAATAAAAGGAGAAACCATGTCGATCGTGCGTATGTTGCGCTCTTGAGGGTCATCGGCCATGGTCTGAACATTGTTCTGACTTGGGGGATGGTTAGGAAATGGTTGCCTAAAGACATCCATGTTTTGGTTAGCCAACACATTAGGGTTATCCAAAACAAGGACTCATTTGTCTAACATGTCTTGAACAATATTTTTGAAGATTTTTCAATTATATGTGTCATGACCCTTGACACGATGATAGTTACAAAAGTCATTGTCCCTATACCATGTAGGATGGTTCGTGAGGGGTCAAATTGGACTGGTCATATTTGAGGGAGGTTGAGGACTCCCTACTTCACTAGTTTATCCAATACGAAAGCATACGATTCTCCTATTAGAGTGTATCGTCACTGTTCATACCATTGCTGGAATTGTCTTGTAATGTTTTGTGATGTGGAGGGCTCAAATTGGTTGGTTGTGGTAGAAGATGATGACCTAAGGACCACAACGCTCATCGATCCCTTAGACTTGGAGTGGGAAGAAGAAGGTTTGGAAGAAGAAGGGTCATTGGATTTTGTGTTGGTATTTTTACTATGCAATTTGACCCTATCTTCGTCGACTGCACGGAGTTCAAGCTTTTGGGCCATAGTGAGAGCTTCATCGAATGTGTGGAAAGTTTGAACCCGCAAAGTGGATGAGATGTGATTGACACATGCTCTTGAAAAGAACTCAATGAGCTTAGATTGAGGTGGTGACAAGGAGACTTGGTTGATCAAACCTCTCCAATGGGTGATGAAGTTAGCTATTGACTCATCCTCAAATTGTCTAATGGAATAAAGGTCTGTGATGGAGACCTTCTTGGTGATGTTGATTGAGAAGTGGTCAAGGAATAGGTGAGTGAGTTGAGTGAAGTTAAAGAGAGAATGACTGGTAATGGAGCTATACCAATCAAGGGTGGCACCATAAATTGACATGGAGAATGTGCGAAGTAATAACGCATTATCATGCACTATGAGGTAGCAAGCGTGTCTAAACGCTCACAAATGTTGTTGTGGGTCTTCTTTACTCTAAAAGTGAGTAAATTTTGGGAGTTCCCACTGGCTAGGGTATGGTCGAATAGGAACTGAAGGGTGGATAGGTTCGTTAAAGATTTGTTCATAAGAAAGAACACTCTTTGAACATGAAATAGATGTCTCAAGGTTGGACATCTTATCCATCAGCATTTTAATTAGATCGGTAGATGGATTGGCATGGGGACACCCCCTAAGTTATAAGGTACTTGGAAGGCATTAGGAGGGGTGTATGATATACTTGGTTGCATTTGTGTAGGTACAACATGCTGATAGTTTGTCATAGGGGCCAATGTGGAGGTGAAGGGGGCTTGTGCCATGAAGTTTGAGGGCACAACATGACTAGATGCTGCTAAGGGTGGTTGAATGGCGGTGACACTAGTTAAAGGATAGGTGGTTACTCTCATGTTTATAGGTGTAAGAGTGGATGGGATAGAGATAATCAAGTTCTAGAAAGGTGTTGAACTTGGTTGAATTGTTTGTGGTTGAGGGGGTACAGAAACCTTGATGGAGGTAGGGCTAGAAAGGATAGAAGGAGAAGCCAAATCTTGAACATTGGCCATGGTTGGGTTACTGGTCAAGGCAATAGCTTGAGTGACCATAGGTTGGATAGCAGATGTTATTGATATCATTGCCGCTTCAACCAAAGAAGTCAGCATCCTATAAATAGGGTTACCTAAGAGATGTCATGTTTGGATTCTAGCGAGAGAATGTTGGAGAGCCTTGACATTGTGGTCAAGGAATCTCTCAAAAGCTTGATACCCTTCAGGAATAATAGGAGGTTGATTGGGGGTAGGTTGAATAGGAGTACACTCAGTGTCTGAAGTGTACTCCATTAGATGACTTGGCACGAAGGGTGAAGGTGGGAGTGGCTATTGACTCGCATGGTCAATAAGAGATTTGGCTTGACTGCGTGTTAGAACTATCCAAAGTGAGAGGGGTTCAGGTTCCAGAAATTGTGTTTCAGTTTTAGAAAACCAAAATTTGTGTTAAACAACAAGAAATTTGGGTTTTAAGCTTGCTGTCTAGAATTTATTTATTTATTGATAGTGATCAACGTCGGTTGTCTAACCGATGTCGGTGAAGGTTTGATTGCTGATGTCGGTGGAAAAATCGATGTCAGTTTTCGTGTAATTCCAAAAACACAAAAAATTGATAGTTTTTGGAAGGAAAAATTTTGAGTTATTTTTGGACTTCAAAATGATGTGACCTTACCAGCTCAAACACTCAGATAAAAAATAGTAAAATAGATGATTAGGCAAGCAACCTCTAAAATGTTAGATTCTTAGGAATAAATTTTAGAGTCGTGGTGGCTTATGCATTAAGAGAATGTGTTGGGAGTTGGGCTTTTAGAACAGGTCCTAGAGAGAAAGTCTATGGATGGTTTTAGGTTGTGTTTTAGTGCTCAAAAATATCTGTGTTAGGTTTAGTATGTGGCTTGGTGTTGGGGCTTGCTCCCTTCACTTCATGAACCCAGAGCCAAGCTAGGCCACTTAGCTAATATATACCTTGCATATAGTTTATACTCTGCCAGAGAACAGAGTGGGTCCTCCTCTTGGTAGTGAAGTCCAAGTAGGATCGCTAGGTGGGGTAAGGTATCCGCTAGGTGATGAAATCCTAGATGGGCCTTGTCTCAAGTAAGTTTAAGTGTTTGATTTGAAGTGATTGTGGTTTGGTTGTGTAACATTTGTGCACTACGATTCATTCATAATGCTTTATTTACTAAATGGGCTAAGTATGCAACCAAGTAAGAATGAAATGTAGTTGTTTTAAACCCAAATCGAAATATGTTGTTCAAATGCAAACAAATGGAGAAGAGGTAAAGAGTATGAATTTTTCACTACTCTATGATGTAAGCAAGAAGTAATAAGAAGAAAAAGAGATGTTCTTTTTAACCTTTGCTAATGATATCTTTTTGAAACAAAAAGATAAAAGAGGGGATGCAAGAAGAGAATATTTTCCTAATGCATCTATATGAAAGTTTGATTTTTAGAAGAAGAATGAACCCAAGGAAAACTCCAAGGGTCCCACTGGATGTGCTAGAATGTTTCTCTATGTTTTTGCTAATTACATTCAGAGGAAAGAAACTAAGGTTAAGAGTTAGGGGTTTGACATTACACAAATTAAGTTGCGCAACGTATCCAAGCTTTGTGGGAGCTCCTCTTTGGCTGTGGAGGAAACACCTGCAGTAAGAATAAGACTTAAACAAAGAAGATGTTAAAAGAGGATATGGTGGACTGCCAAGCTACGCGCTTGGTACCAGAAGCGTAAAGCTCTATAAGGGATGACAGTCCACTATTTAAAGAAAAGAGTGTTTATATAAAAAGAAATGATAAAAGACTCAGAAAAAGAGAAATAGATAATGCATACCTATTCTCTACAGTCTGTATGTCACAGTTACCGATGTCGATGGGTTTGCCAAGGTTGGTTGGCCAATTTAGCTGACGTCAATTGGGCTACCGATATCAGTAGGGGTTATTGTCCTTGGATGGCTTTCAGGTTATTTATGTGGTGGACAGAGGAGTCTATGGAAATTTGGAGGTTTGTGCAGGGTTGTGGGAAGGTGAATAAGGTCTGAGGAAGGGCAAAGGTAGAGGATAGGTGTGAAAAGAGGGTAAGAATAAGAGGAAGGCCTTTCAGCCTCTCCATGAAAGAAAGTCGGGCCTCTTGATAGTATTTAGAAATAACAAATGGAAACTAAGTAACAATGTATTCAAAAATACTAAAATGAGAAGCAGAATACTTAGCTCTATTAGGTGAAGAACCAGAGGTGTCAGAATGCTTATTCTTGTTGTGGCTGATGTTGAGGTCCTCGTACAATGTTTCAATCCAGTCTCTGGAATGACTTGTGTAGAGCTTCGATAGCTAGGGGAGTGATAGTAAAATTCTTATGCTTGGTCTTAGAGTGTGCGCGTCGATGTGTAAAGAGGTAGGGGGTTTAGGTTCCAAAAACTATGTTTTAGTTTCAAAAAACCATAATTTGTGTTAAACATCAAGAAATTTGGGTTTTAAGCTTGCTATCTGGAATTTTATTTTTAAATTTATTTATTGATAGTGACCGACGTCAGTTGTCTAACTGATGTCGGTGAAGGTCTGATTGTCGACGTCGGTGGAAAAACTGATGTCAGTTTCTGTGTAATTCTAGAAACACAAAAAATTGATAGTTTTTGGAAGAAGGAGAAATTTTGAGTTGTTTTGGACTTTAGAATGATGCGACCTTACCAGCTCAAACACTTAGATAAAAAATAGTAGAATAGATGATTAGGAAAGCAACCTCTAAAATTTTAGATTCTTAGGAATAAATTTTAGAGTCGTGGTGGCTTTTGCCTTAAGAGAATGTGTTGGGAGTTGGGCTTTTAGAACAAGTCCTAGAGAGGAAGTCTATGGCTAGTTTTAGGTTGTGTTTTGGTGCTCAAAAATATATATGATAGGTTTAGTATGTGGCCTAGTGCTAGGGTTTGCTCCCTTCACTTCATTAACCTAGAGCCAAGCTGGGCCGCTTAGCCAATATATACCTTACCTATAGTTTATACTCTGCTAGAGAACAGAGTGGGTCCTCCTCTTGGTAGCGAAGTCCAAGTAGGATCACCAGGTGGGGTAAGGTATCTGCTAGGTGATGAAATCCTAGATGGGCCTTGTCTCAAGTAAGTTTAAGTGTTTGATTTGAAGTGATTGTGGTTTGGTTGTGTAACATTTGTGCACTACGATTCATTCATAATGCTTTAATTACTAAGTGGGCTAAGTATGCATCCAAGTAAGAATGAAATGTAATAGTTCTTAACTCAAATCAAAATATATTGTTCAAATGCAAACAAATGGAGAAGAGGTAAAGAGTATGAATTTTTCACTACTCTATGATGTAGGTAAGAAGTAACAAGAAGAAAAAGAGATGTTCTTTTTAACCTCTGCTAATGATTTCTTTTTGAAACAAAAAGATAAAAGAGGGGATGCAAGAAGAGAATATTTTCCTAATGCATCTATATGAAAGTTTGATTTTTAAAAGAAGAATGAACCCAAGGAAAACTCCAAGGGTCCTATTGGGCATGCCAAAATGTTTCTCTAAGTTTTTGCTAATTACATTCAGAGGAAAGAAACTAAGGTTAAGAGTTTGACGTTACCCAGATTAAGTTGCACACTATATCCAAGCTTCGTGGGAGCTCCTCTTTAGCTATGGAGGAAACACCTACAGTAAGAATAAGACTTAAACAAAGAAGATGTTAGAAGAGGATATCGTGGATTGCCAAGTTACGTGCTCGGTCCTGAAAGTGTGAAGCTCCATAAGGGATGACAGTCCACTATTTAAATAAAAGAGTGTTTGTATAAAAAGAAATGATAAAAGACTGAAAAAGAGAGAAATAGATAATGCATACCTATTTTATGTAGTCTATATGTCACAGTCACTGATGTCGGTGGGTCTGTTGAGGTTGGTTGGCCAATTGAGCCAATGTCAGTTGGGCTGCCGATGTCGGTAGGGATTGTTGGCCTTGGACGGCTTTTAGGTTATTTATGTGGTGGATAGAGGAGTCTATGGAAATTCAAAGGTTTGTGTAAGGTTGTGGGAAGGTGAATAAGGTCTGAGGAAGGGAAAAGGTAGAGGATAGGTGTGAAAAGAGTGTAAGAATAAGAGGAAGGCCTTTCAGCCTCTCTAAGAAGAAAGTCGGGCCTCTTGATAGTATTTTTAGAAATAACAAATGGAAACTAATTACCAATGTATCCTAAAATATTGAAATGAGAGGTAGAATACTTAGCTCTATTAGATAAAGAATCAGAGGTGACAGAATGCTTATTCTTATTATGGCTGATGT
>JARHVA010000285.1:1952500-1987500 GCA_037957365.1 Torreya grandis | reverse complement strand
ATTGTATGTACATAAATGTGCAATTGAGAGCACATAAGTGAATAACATAACCAAATAAAAAATCCTATAAATTCATATTTATTCATAGATATTTTACCAAGTTTGATAGTGTATGTTGGAGAAACTTGTCTTAAGAGGAATCCTCACTCGACTAGATCAGAAATAGTTTAATTATAGTGTTATTAGTTATGGGAAATGATTTAAATTCAAATTTAAATAATAGGTCTCCTAGAACATTGTACATCAATATTATTACCTTTCTATCCATATGTATTTATTCCTTAATAAAATATTAAAATCAATTGATAGAGTGTTTTTCTAGGTAGCTAATAACATGTAAAACATATCACGCTAGAGTAAGTTGAATTCCATAAAAATATCATGCACAATTGATTTCCATGCATGTACCATGATATTTTTTTATGAATATAATTATTATATGTTGTATATCCTTTTTTGTGTTTGAGTTGCTCCCATCTTTTTGATGTTTTTCTTTTCTCACGATATCCTTCATTTTGCTTGATGTGCCTCTATGTTCCTGATGTGATTTCATTGCTTGAAGTCGTTTTTCCTTATTTTTGATTTTTTCAATGCCTACAATGAGTTTTCATTGTCATTATCATTGTCATTTTCATTTTCATTTTCATTTCTATATATGTGTGTAGTATTCACAGATATTATGGGATTGAATAATTATTTCCAAATGAGCCTAAAATTCTAACATCAATTCCCATCTTCCTAGTGGCTCAAATAATTATTTAAAGCTTACCTAGATATCTCCTTTGATGGTATGCTATAAAAATGAGACTTTCACTCTATACCAAGGATAAATGAGGTATATTATTGTAATTTATTTCCATATATATTATTTATTTATTTATTTTTGCTCACAATTTTTTGTGTAGGAAAGTCATTTTTTAAATTCCAAGTATCATAATTTTCACTTCATAAGTTGTGTATGATTTAGACATTTTTTAATTTCCAAGGCTCATACTTTTCACATCACAAGATAAATATCATTTATATCAGTTTTAATATTCATTTATATGTTTCACTTTGAAATTCACACCCACACTACCTACTTCATGATTTAGCACACACCTTCAAGTAGAGATAAATGTGTTCTATTTTAAAATAGACCAATGACCTTTTCTTTATTTTTATTTATGATAGTTTTACATATTTTTCTATGTATAAATATTTAGCCTAAATTGGGTAATATTGGTTTTTTAGACCACATTCAAAGTTAAAATCCATCTGTTAAGCTCCTTATGACAACCTTCATTATATATTTCTAACTATTTGGTCCCCTACATAGGATATATTTTATCTTATTTTAAAACTTTTTCTCTCTCCTTATTTAATACACGGGTCAATTTACTTTTTGAGCTTTTGATTTTGATAGTTGGAAGTCAATATACATACCAATATTATGAAATTTTAATTTGAAGTCACTTATAAATACAAAAGTTTCATTAATATTTTAGACACAATTGCACTATTTATTATAAATATAAAACTAAAAATATTATTGTTGCATTAGAGAAATATTTGGTTATTCTAGGTTCTTAATGATTTAATTGATAGGTTATATAGAGTTTGATTGCTAGAAGGCATGTTTTGGGACATTACTTACACAAATCCTTATTTAGCTACCAAATCTGGTTTCCTTAACAATTAGGAGAAAAGATTCAATTATTGTATGTATATAAAAAATGCACTACACAAATTGAGGGAAAAAAACAAAATAAAATAATGGGTTGAGCGAACTTAGAAATTTATATTTCTATTACAAACACTTTATTTGGATTCAAATTTTAAGCTTGGAACACTTGTCTTGAGTGAAGTGTAAAGTATTAAAACTCTTCTTCTATGAAATCAAACTTTATTGATAACAATAATCTTTATTCTGATTATTTTTTTCCATGTTCAAAATTCAACATGTATCTTCTACAACATTCAATATCAATATTTTTATATTTTTATTCATTTAAGTTTATATTATTCAATTTATTATTTAAACGTTGTTATAAATAATGCTTAGTAAAATCTAATTTATTTATTTACAATGCAATAACAAAAAATAAAAATTAAATAATTTGTTGATTGAAAATTATTTCCTTATAGTTATTATGTAAGAGTTTTGTATATTAAGATTTTGAACCATTGAGTTAACATTCCATATTGATATAAGAGAAGATATTTAAATTAGTATTTAAAATAGAAAAGAAGAAAATCTTAAAACTATACTTTTAGAACGTTGCAATTGCTAATTTTTTTTGAAATATTACCTTCCATATTATTTCATTTAAAGAAAATAAAAAAACGTTTTAAACATTGTTCCGTACGAGGCCAAACGATACATAGCAGTGCCCCGAAAAAAAGTAAGAAAAGATACCCCTATTTCTGTGGAATGAAAAAATACTCCACGTCGAAACAAAAAAGAAAACAAGGCGCTCGTCTTTTGTGTTATGATTGAGATGGAAAGAAGAGTAGACAGCGAAGTTTAAATCTACCATGGATAGCGCATCCTTGGAAAACTCTACCATGAATGTTTGTTTTTCTTGCTACCTTCCACAGACTAGAGTATACCTTGGATGTTTTGTTTTTGTTGCTACTTTCCTATTAATTCCACAGACTAGTGTCTACCCTGGATTAGGTTAGAACGGTAACTGTTTTCCAAGCCTGTGTAAGTTTTATAAGGTTAAAGGTGTTTTATCAATGTAAAAATCTTCTGTTAGTGATTCAGCCACAGGGAAATCCAATCCATGCGTTTGCAGTCATATATATACATGGACATTGTGACGAAAATCTGCAAATATGTTTCCGTGGTGCAGAGATGTTCGTACAACGATACTTGCCTGCCTCTTATGAGCATCCTATTTACGATGAGCATGGAACACTGTCCAATACCAAAATAATTAAGTGTTAGATTTCCATTGTGTGTTTTGATTGGAATCTCGATCTGTCGCAGAATTGAGACAACTTGAGAGGGATGATATTCATGCAATTTCTAGGCCGGAGCCTATTATGTTTGCAAAGATTTCCAGCTCCACAGGTAATCTTGAAACTGCAAGAATATTATGCGTCGCAATTAGTCGCAATTCTGTGACAACTAGACACTCCAAAACTCCAACAGATCTAACCTATAAGAAAGAAAATTTGTGTGAGACATGAAGATATATTAATATGATAATTCGGGGGGTGGAAATAGAAACAGATATTTGATGGATAGAACTGAAATCACAATAATTTTAAAATAGAAGCAGATATTTGATGAATTGAACTGAAATGACATTAATTTTAAAATTAATGGTGATTTTTAACGTATCATTCTTGGCGCACTATATTTGCACATAATTAGGATTTTTCGATTTCTCTCTTAACTGAATAACCATCGTTAAGCAATTTCTTCACACTAACCTAACGTCGCCTGAGTTAGAATGTTTACCGCCAATCCATACATTTCAATTTTCGGAATACGAGGTAGAGAAGTGGCACTGGACTAAAAATCAACGCAGCTGTCGAACAAATTAAAATTCGTAGACGATGAATATGATTTTTGAAAAAAGAGTGGAGGTGCAACATCTCCGAACGAGGGCGGCGGCGACAAACAATTGAAGGAAGTATAATGCAAACAATGATAAAACAAAAGAAGTGTATTGTTAATTGTTTGGGAAAGAGGAGGCGAATTATGAATAATTCTTTTTTTAAATTTTTAGATATTATAATCAAATTCTATACAACGTAATCAATAAGCCTGTTAGATATCTTGATAGTATTTAAATATTGAAAATTAATGTTTCATTCCAAATTATATAATAAAGATAAATAAATAATAGAAAGTGCAAAATAGATAAAAATAGAAATGGACAACTAAAAAGAAATTGATCTCCAATTTTTGAAATTATAATTTGTTACATTCTTAAAAGACTATCACACATTCTATAACCAATATATGTTATAACCAATATATGTCATTAGGAGAAGCTACTCTTTGGTAAAAGTTATAAAAATAATATAAATTTAAAATATGTTAAAAGGTATATTAATAAGAAGTATTTTAAGTAAGTATAATAGCACTATCTTAAAAAAAAATCTTGTTTACACAACATTTTTTTCAATTATTTCAGTAGCATTCATTGGGTCACAAAACCTACATGTGATAAGGATTAAATTTTATTTTAATGTGATATTATACTTTTTTTCCTGATATTTATTTTGTTGTTTGATTTCAAAAGAATAATTAAACTATGAAGTATTATTTGAAGTTAATAATAAGTTATGAAAATCTATGCATCCTTACATACACATTATGATATAGGGGGAAAAAAAGATTAATAGAGTCTAATTTAACTTATTGACCGTTTAGCATTTTCTACCACTTGATCATCAGAAAGACAACACATCCCTACCATCACTACCACATCTTATGATGCAGTTGCACCAATGTGTACCATGCATAAAAAGTAAGAAAATATAATCATTTTCATTTTGTAACACCTAATATAAACCTTTGATTAAATACAAAGCACAAGTTTAATTTATTTACTGCAATAACCAAGTAAAAACATTCTTTACATCTTAAGAAACGATGAAAATTATCCATAAAAAGGAAGCATAGATACATAAAAGTTTTAATTTACACATGTTTTCAATATGATAACAAACTAACAATATATATATATATATATATATATATATATATATATATATATATATATATATAAATAATAACTGCTCTCTTTATAATTTTTATTACTTTATTTAATTTTTTAATGTTATGTTCATGTTTTTAATGCATTGCTTACTATGATCATTACGTTAATCCTTTCATGTCTCTCATAGCCTCCTTACCCCCATCCCCAACACACATGTATAGAAAATTCGACATTCTTGTTATATTTATATTAGATTTAATTATTTTAAATATTAATATATTTATATCATACATTCTTATAATGATATAATATTCTTTGATTTTTATGGAATAACCTCATGTCATTTCTTATGGTTGATTTTTTTCCATTTCCCTGATGCCCATCATTATACAAGATGTGATTCCTTGTGCATAATTTGTTTCCATGATCTTGATATGATTTCATTACTTAATTTGTTTTTCATACGTATGGATTTTTTTTTACTAATTATCATGTGTTTTCATATTCATTTTTCCTATTTCTATATACATAGTATTCAAAATTATTATGGGATTTAATACCTATTTCTAAATGACCCGACCATCATAAAATTAATTCTTAGAACTCAATGATTCATGTTTATAATGTGGAGGCCCTCTGTTAATGATAAATATGATTCTAATTCAACTCTACGAAGTCACCTCCTTTGATGGTGTGATAGATATATGGAACTTTTGCTACATACTGAGTAAGAAGGAAGTATATTTTTATAATTTATTCTTATATGTTTCATTTATTATTTTTCGTTAACCAATGTCTGTGCTGGAATATGATATTTCAATTTCCATTGCTTAGCATTTTGAAATCATTTAAATTGAAAAGATAAAAATAAACATCCTTTTTAGTATATCCTTTATATGCTTCACTTTTAAAGTCTCACCCGTGCTACCTACTTTGTGAAAAACTATACACGTCAAATTTTAGCCAGATTTAGTATCCCAAAACAGCACCACCACTTTATGTTATATTTGTATACTTTTTTATATATATAAATTCAACTTAAATCAATCAATATTGGTACTCTAGCTGATATTCAAATCTTAAATCCCTATTTAAGGTCCCTAAGAAATAATTCGTTTTATCTTTCTAACTCTTTAGTGCATCGCATAGGCTATTTTGTATATTATTTTCATCTCTCTTCTTATTTATTAGATTGGTCTATCTATTTTATGGTTCTTTTTATTATAGTATTTAGAAGTCAATGCACATGATAATATTGATAAATTTCAATTCAAATCAACTTACAAATACAAAATTTATGAATCATTTAAACAAAAAGTATTATTTATTATAAATATATTATTGATCATATTCTTATTACATTAAAGGTATATATCTTTCTTCCATATTCTTAGTGATTTTATTATTTTTATTAATGGTAAAAGTCTGAATTTTGAAAGGAGCCCACCTCTTATACAATGGAGACAAATATATAATGATAAAATCTCTACAAAGCTTCTCTTCTAGCAGAAATAGAACCAAGGTGCAAAACCAAAAAATAAAAAAATTAATCCTACAAATAAAACCAAAAAAAATACAGTAAAGCACTGATCCTCACTAAAAATATTAGTGTCATATTCTAGGAGTCATAATAAGAATTTCCTTATCCATCTTACCTTTACCTTTTTCTTGTTGCTTACAACCTTCCATTCACCCCCTTCACCTATATTTGGGAAGATAGGAATGGAGACTTCAAGATAATTAATAGGTTTAAAATGATTTTCAGCTTCTAAAGAGGCTAAATGAGGTATTCTAGCCATCAAACCCTCACATGTAGCATTTTTCAATCGTAAAATAGAAATGACCTTTGGTCAAGTTTCAACTCCCTTACTCTATTCAAAAACTGAAACTACTGCTAGCATTTCTAGCACTTCACTAACATTATTTGAGTTTTGTTCTGCTTTTTAGTCTTCACAAGTTTCTTTATTTGAATCTGTCTTAGGGTTGATAACCATCCACTAAGAAATCCCATGCTTACACCTAGTGAATCCACACTCATTAGCGAGATGCCCTATTGCAAAGCATTTTCGACAATGAAAAGGTAGGTCCTCACAATCCAGATTTTGTTTTCAAGTTTAAAACTAAATGATCAGATCAATAGATGCAAGAAGGTTTTCTAAAACATTCTAATAAACTAGGATACGAGTAATGATAGAGTGTTGCATATTTTATATTGATAGCTCTACATAAAAGAATTTTGTTTAAAGAATTTCCTATAGCATGAAGACAACATTAAGTCTAAAAATGTAAAGGAAGATGAGGCATACTTACTCATATCGGTCTAATGTTGATTTTTTTTTAAGTAGGTCAAAGGATGAATCCAAAAGCTTAGATTGCAGTATACAACCATCCCATCTCCAAACCTTCTCTCATACAATGATTTTTTTGTTATAATATGGGGTTTGACTACTATACGGCTTGTTCGGGGATTTAGTTACACAAATCACTATACATGCCCTCAATCTAGTTTCCTTAACAATCTATGGAAATGATTCATCTACTAAATATACACAATAATTATAACATTAAAATTGAAGAGTGAAAATAAATAAATAGAAGAATCAGATAAATGAACTTAAAGAATCATATTTATATCATAATCACTCAATACACTTCTCTTAAGTGAAGTTTATGATATTGGAAATAGTTTTCTACCAAATCAAAATTTCTCATTGAAATTGGTATTTACTTTAGTTTCATGTTTTCGTGTTCAAAATTTGTTTTATTTTTATTTATATATTTTTTTAAATTTTATTTGTATAAATAATTAAAACCAAAGTAAGTAATATCAGTACTATGGTTAACATTCAATAACAAAATTTATTTTTAAAAATTCTTAAAACATTATTTCACGTATATTTATAAGTCTCTAATCCCCCATTTAAGTTGTATTGTGCACTCTTTTAAAACTTTTTATATCTCCTCATTTAATGGATGATAATTTTCGCTTATTTATTAACTTTTTGATTATATCAATTAGATGTTGTCAAACATGCTAATATTTCAAAAATTGAATTCAAAGTCATCATAAACATAAAAGTGATGTGAAGTATTTAAACACCAAAGCGTAGTTGATTATGAATCCAACATTTAACATTTTTTTTTTCCATTAAAGATATATTTTTTTAATTTCAAAGTTCCCAATTATTTAAATATTATATGATATGAAGTTTGATTATTAAATAGTTAGTTGGGGCCACTAATCACACAAATTATAATGTAATTAAAGAATGTGGTTTCCTTGGAAAAATATCAATTATTTCATATTTAAAAAAATGTAAATTGAGGGTATATAATTAAAGAGAACAATTAAACGAAAGAAAATAAAAAAAAATTGGAGTTTTTGAGAAATAATTTTAAATTATATTGAAGACATATACATAATTGAAGATAGTAAAATATATATTTAAAATCATTTTAATATTTCTTTTTCCATTTCATTTTTCTATTGATATATATAAGAACATAAAACTGAAAAATGAGATAACGGTTGTTACAGCAATCTCTAAATTTTTATTTTTATAATATTTATCTTAATGTAAATATAATTTTATTATAAAAAATATATAAAAATAAAAATATTATTAATGACTATTCATAAAAATAATTTTAAAATAAAAAATAAAAATAAAAAATCAATGATATAATTTTCACGATAAAGTATTTACTATCAAATTGAATCTGTGAAGAGATCTATTATTTCAAAAAGGGTTGTGTAGTGGTCAGTACTTGACTATAATATAGCAATTGTATTAGAAATTGTAATATAATTTATGTTGAGTTAATTTAGGAGGCAAAATTGTAACCTAATAGAAATAATGTTATATATCATAAAGGAATATTTGGTGGACAAAAATGTATAGATAATTGATATGACATATTCTGTTCTATACGTAGTTCATTTTACTGTTGCATGTGGGAAATAAATTCATTGTTTTATATTAGGTCATAATAATATTGAGGAAGGAATGTTTTTTGAATGTAAAATTATATAAACATGTGATTCAGTAACTCGTATTTATATTTTCGGCCACTCAGCTCATTACTATACAATATAAGGATGAAAATGTACTTAATAACAACTTTGTAAGATATGTTAAGAAAAACGAAATCCTAAAAAAAAAAAAGAGCAAAAAAATAGTAGAGAAAAAAATTATTTTTCTTCAGTTGTATAGCAAGACTAGCTTGACAGCAACAATTGTTGTAGATTCTATGTATAGCAAGGAAGAAGTAGAGAAAAGGAAAGGTCCATGGACTTTACAGGGAGATATGCAACTTAATAGCTATATAACATTACATGGTGAGGGCCATTGGAATTTCCTAGCCAAATCTGCAAATAATGGTTGAGGGTAGCTAAAATTAAATTTTTAGTATTGATAATTTGGATTGAAGGAGGTTGGCTATGATTTTCATCTACTGTTTAGGGCTACAAAATTTAGCTTACACTTGTGCTTGGTGTGCCATTATGCTTAAACACTTATAAACGAATAAAATCTTAAACGACCATTTAAAGCCAGTGATTATAAATGCCCCAATTGTTTAAGCTTTACCTACAATTATGAAGGTTTAGAAGCATGCCATCCATTGCTTGAAGTATTAAATGAAACTCTTAATAGAGTTTAATGTTTGACCATATTTTTAAGGTTGTTTTCGAAAGTATCCACCTAATATAAATATAAGATGCAATGAAGGATCTGAACAACCTTGTATTATTGTGTATTTTATTTTTGCGTATATGAGATTCAACGTGTGTTTATTTTAATATTGGGCATATGACTTTGAAATTGTTTCTAGATTTGTATTAGATCTTGTCTTATAGACCATTCAACAATAGTTTTGATACATATTGAACCGCAGACACATCCACAATATTATTCAGACACGAAAGTTGATACATGTGTTCCTCATCTCGTTAACACTGATCTTTATCATTCTCAAGCAACAACTTCCATTTCCAAACCACCTAGTAGAAAACACCACCATTCACTTAGTGTTGTTGTAATATTTCCTTCGCATCTGTAAGGCCCGCCTCTATCTCAGCCCTCTATGAAATCATTGACCGTAATAATAGTATTTGGAGAGGAAACGGTAGAAGAGTAGCCAAAGATGACATTAATCTTGGAGGAAGTGCAACACTGGACTCCTGCGTTGGTGTTGCAGGCATCTAGAGGAGGAGGGTCTCTTCCTTTCAAACGTGCATTGGAGTTCCAGTTACCTGAACTGCCACCACCTCTGCCATAGCTAGATTTGGAATAAATATGCTTGCTCACCTTCAAATCGTTATTACATTTTCTACTTGTGCAAATCAATTGTCCCAGGCAATCATCCTACATTTTGCAAGCTTCGTCGCATCCATTCTTCTATGATTTTGAAGGGAGTGCAGATAAAATTAGCACCACATAAATGAAGAAATTAATTTGCATCACGTTATGGTTGGCCATTGAAAAGGAAAAGAGATACAGAAAAAATGCATCTCAAATAGGCTTTCATACCCGAAACTTAATAATTCTGTGTTGATATGGATCTTGCCCAAAAGAGGACCGTAAGAGGATAAGTATGGATGACCATTTTATTGATGTTTCTACATTTCTAGTTGAATTTCATTGCATGATACACTCCACATTTATGGTTGCAACGATTGAGATAATAAGTGTCTAGCTAGTAAATGCATTAGTCAAGAATGACAGAGATTTGTTTTGATCTTGTGAAATATAACCAACGTGGATGACAGTGGCCAAGAAAATGAGAGTGAAGCAAACACTAATAAAAAATAGTAAATTACTAATGAGAAAGAGAAGTGCAATTTAGATGCTATATGAAAAATATATAAAATAAAATTTTATTCAATCATTAATAAATAAACATGGAATATTCTTTAATATCATCTTAGAAAATATTTTATATAGAATTATACTATTATTATAATAATATATTAATTAATGTAATATTAGCATAATAATATATTAATTAATG
The DNA here is from genome assembly GCA_037957365.1 of Torreya grandis. Taxonomy (NCBI): domain Eukaryota; kingdom Viridiplantae; phylum Streptophyta; class Pinopsida; order Cupressales; family Taxaceae; genus Torreya; species Torreya grandis. The sequence continues at coordinate 1,976,827 of JARHVA010000285.1, read as the reverse complement.
CAATTTGATTGGATAAACATACAAATTATTACTTTGAATTTATTCTTTTTTATGACTACAACTAATGCAGTAACTAATTTTAGTAGAGGCCGTTGTTCCTTCTTAATTATCTTCAACATCCCGTTCTACTGAATTTTCATTGACATCGGCAGTGAGCTGTGTGGCTCTTTTCACCTGTACAATCCAGTCTAGCCGTAGCAATACAAATGACATCAGTATCACACATGAGACTTGTGTTGCGAGAATGCTGAGCCATAGATCCACAAATTCAAATTTTACAAGAAACACAAGATCAATGCAACGGGCGTCCCTAAAGAATATGTTCAAGTTGTTCTAATGACATGCATGATCAATGATAGGTTAGTTTATTTTAATTTAATTTTAGACTGTTGTTCACTCACAACTACGGGTAGTATATTTTTTAACTGTTTTTCAAAACTATTTGATAAACTAATATATTTCAGTGCTCCTTTGATATATCTAAAGATTATGAACACGAACAGTGTTTTATAGATTGAATAAAAAGTTTTTTTCTTTTGAGTCTTTATATTTTTGAGCAAATATATTATTTTCTTGACTAGCTGGTTATTATATTATGTACTATTTTTAACATCTCTCAATATAATGTTAGAGTTTCTATTTATTTTGTTTCAATTAGTACTAGAGTAGGTTACATAAATTTAATTGTGCAGGTAGCAATTTCAACTTATCAATTATCTTTAGAATGTTAAATAGCAGCAACTTTCGATTCCAGCTTCTGTCTGTAAGAGACAACTATGATTATTGGAGTATTAAGTTGAAGACCCTACTATTGTTTGAAGATCTTATGGAAATACGATACACAGAACCTGCAAATCAAAATGTTCTAAATCATTTTACAGCAAACCAATGAACTCAGCTGAAAGAAGACATAAAGAAGGATAATCGAGACTATTTTTTATCCAATCCACATTAGATATTTCAACTTTATCTTGTATTATTGGTACGACAAAATAAAAGGATGCATGGGAGGCTATGTAAATCGCATACCAAGGTTATGATAAAGTGAGATTGGTAAGACTTCAAACCTTAAGAAGAGATTTTGAAAATTTAAAGATAAAAGAAGCTAAGTCAATTCTATTATTAGGACTCAAGGTGTTGTGAATCAAATTATAACACAAGAGGAAGCAATTACAAAACACAAAAAATTAGAGAAGATGTTTATATCTCTTCTTCCTAAATTTGATCCAGTGGTGATAGCCATTGAAGAAAGCAAAAATATCACCACCTTCAAAGTGATAGAGTTTATTGGTTATTTACAATCTCATAAGGAGTGTATGCAATGTTCTACAAAGAGTTTAGTGCAAGATTTTAAGACTATAGTGAATGTTGAATACAAATCAACAACTACATTTTTTGAAACAAATAAATCTCAAGGGGACCCTTCTAATAATAGAGGACATGATAAAGGAAGAGGAAGAAGCAATAATACAGGAAGAGGAAGAGGCAAAAGTTTTGTGGATCAGAGAAGCATCTAGTGCAAATATTGTGAATGTTATAGATATTATGAATTTGAATGTAAAAAGAAGAAATCTGACTTGAAATAGTCAAGAGCCAACTATACTGAAGAGTCTTTTGAAGATCCCAAGCACTCCACCTTCACATGCAATTTGGTGAAAGAATATAAAAAAGATGTGTGGTTATTAGATAATGGTTGCTCTAACCATTTAATAGTTAAATCTGATCTCTTTATCAAATTAGATATATATGTAAAAAGTAAAGTAAAATTTGGTGATGATAAATAAGTTGATGTGAAGAGAAAAGGTACCCTCTTAGTAAAAACTATGCAAGGAGAAACTAATTATATTCATGATACTTTGCATGTGCCTAAATTAAAGCACAACCTTTTTAGTATTGAGAAACTTATAGCAAAAAAATTATAAAATTCTCTTTGAAGATAACTACTGCAAAATATTTGATAAATCAACTAATTATCTTGTAGTAAAGATTCCTATGATAGAGAATAGGCTATTTCCTCTCATATTGCATTTTATTACTATACATGCCTTCAAAGAAACCACAAATGATTTTTGGTTATGGAATCAACGTTATGGTCATTTGAATTTTCAAGGATTGAAGTTACTTCACAAGAAGAATATGGTGAGAGGACTTCCAACAATTCAATAAAAAAAAAGAAGTTTGCTCAGGGCATGCACTTGGAAAGCAACACCGAGATAGTTTTCTAATGAACAAATCTTGGAAGGCAAAATCTCCTCTAGAGCTTGTGAATGTTGAAATTTGTGGTGCTATGCAAGAGGAATCTTTGGGTAAAAATCTTCATTTTTTGAAATTCATTGACGATTTTCTCACCACATATGGATTTAATTTCTTAAGCATAAATTTGAAGCTTTTGAATTATTAAAAAAATTTAAATCTATGGATGAAAAACAAAGTGGGTTTTATCTCAAAATACTCAGAACAAATATAGGGGGAGAATTCACTTGCAAAGAGTTTTCTAATTTTTGTAACAAAAATAGCATCAAGAGACAACTTATTGCAGTCTATACCCTTAAAAAATGGTATTGTAGACAAAAAAATATTACCATTATAGAAATGGTACAAAGTATGTTGCAGTCAAAAAATATTGAAAATTGTTATTAAGGAGAAGTAGTGATAACAATAATATACATCTTGAATCGAAGCCCCACAAAAGTAGTTCAAAACATCACTCCAAAGGAAGCTTGGAGTGGTCACAAGATTTTAGTATCTCTTATTTGTGTATTTCGTTGTCCTACTTATGTTCGTATTCTAGTTCAAAAATGGAAGAAGTTGGATGCAAAATCCCAACAATGTATCTTTATGGGATATTCTGATGTAGCTATAAGATACATATTTTATAATTTTGACATAAAGAAATGGATTCTTAGTTGGAATGTGTTTTTTGATGAAGGGGGAGAATAATAATGGAAAAGGGTGCACAACAAAAAACACCACTAGTAATAATGGACATGGAAGTTGGAGTGTTTCTCCTCTCCTCACAAGCTCAAATGGAATTTCAGGCCCCAATAGTAGCTCAAGTTTGAGCTCTCCAAGTTTAGGTTCACCAAGATCATTTACTAGCACACTTCCAGGTAATAGTTCAAGTGTAGCATCAAGTCCAAGCTCTTCAAAAAAATTACAAAGATTAAATGAAATTTATTAGAGGAGTAATGTGAATCCAATTGTTAATTTTGTTTTCCTTAGTAAAATTCAAGTTGAACCATCTATATATGAAGAACTAGTAAAAGAAATGGTATGGATTGATGTTGTGACTGATGAGATGCAAGCAGTTGATAAAAATAATACATGGTAATTAGTTCGACTTCTAAAAGACAAACAAGTGATTGGTGTCCAATGGATTTATAAGGTGAAACATCATGTCGATGGTTCTATGAAAAGACACAACACAAGACTAGGTAGTAAGGGATTTGTACAAACACCTAGAGTAGATTATTCAAAAAAAATCACTTCAATTACAAGACTTCATACAATCATGATTTTTTGGCTAGTGTTGCACAATACAAGTTGCTAGTATATCATATGGATGTAAAATCAACCTTAATTTTTATACAGATGAGGAAGCCTATGTTGAACAACCCATGGGCTATGAAATTTTAAGTAAAGAATAATTGGTTTACAAGCTAAAAAATTCCATCTATGGGTTGAAGCAAGCTACTCATGCCTGGTATGCAAGGATGATAGTTATTTCTTGAAGAAGGGATTCAGTAGAAGCCATTTAGAACCAATCATGTATGCCTAACATATTGGTAATGATATTATCATTATTTGTCTATATCTTGATGATCTTATTTATATAGGTAACATTAAAAATCTCATGGAGAATTTTTAGGAAGAAATGAAATGGAAATTTGAAATGTCAGATCTGGGACTCATCCATTATTTTTTTGGTCTGGAAGTGTAACAAGTAGCAGATATTTCCATTTGTCAAAAAAAGTATGTAGTTGATTTATTGAAAAGGTTTAGAATGATGACATGCATTGCATTTTCAACTCTTGTAGCCCTTAGTGAGAAATTAACCAAGATAGATACAAGATCCAAAGTGGATGCTACTTTATACAGAAGTTTGGTTTGGAGCCTCATGTACCTCACTACAACAAGCCCTAACATTACGTATGCTCTGAGTCTCATCTCTCGATTCATGTAGGATCCGCATGAGTCTCATTGGTGTGATACAAAAGAATATGAGCTAGTTGGCTACACAAATTCTGATTGTGTTGGTTTGGTTGATGATAAAAAGTCTACATATGACTATGTATTCTCACTTAGTTTTGGAGTTGTATCATGGAGTAGTAAAAAGTAGGCAAGCATGGCCCTCTCTTCAACAAAAGCTGAGCATATTGCAGCAGTAGTAGCAAGTTGTCAAACAATATGGATTCGAAGGATATTGGAGGATTTACATTTGATTCAACATTGAACTACATTTTTTTGTGATAATAGTAGCACTATTGCCATGACAAAGAATCCCGTGTTTCATGGTAGACCAAAACACATAGAGATTCAACACCATTTCATTTGAGATTTGGTTCAGGATGAGCAAGTGGAGTTGAAATTTTGTCCTACATTTGACCAAGTCACCCAAAGCTCTTGCTATAGTCATTTTTATTGCTTTATGACATCAGTTGAGAATCATTCCCATTGATCATCTAAAGGGATATTGAAGAAGATTTTTGAATGACATGCATGATCAATGCATTGCATGATAGTTTAGTTTATTTTAATTTAATTTTAGACTGTTCACTCATTATCACAGATAGTATATGTTTGCAGAGATTCCTTTCCGTCATGTCCTGCTCCACAGGTAGTCTTGAAATTGCATGAATATCATGACCCACAATTTGCCGCAATTATGTGACAACTAAACACACCACGCAAATGCAATACTAACCAGCGTTTCGGCTCATCGTAATTAGGTCCATCCTTATGATGGGATAAGGCGTCTGTTCCTGCGAAAAAGCCAACCGAATTCAGCTATAAAAAAGCGAACTTGTGGGAGATATGAAGATACGTTAATATGATAGCTTGGATAGAAGTGAAATCACATTAATTTAGTGTTCCTTAAATAAGTTTTACTGTCAATTGTGGATTTTAATTTTGGTGGTTTTTTACTTTGGTTATGTTTATGATTATATGCTTTTGTGTATCATTCTTCTTGCACAATCTTTGTGGTGTTTTCGGAGGACACCATAATTAGAATTTTTCGACTTCTCTCTTAATCGAACAAGCATCTCTAAGATATTAACTTCACACTCACCGAACGTCTAGCTTGAGTTGGAGGCCTGCCTGGCTTATCATCATTTTTTTAAATGACGGTTAGTTATTCAATATTGTCTTCATATTCTAATATAGTTTATAATAGAAGGAAATATCAGAGAAGATATATGTTTATAATAATTATTTATATTTTGAAATAGTTTGAATAATATAATCTCGTAAATAAATTGACTGTATTTTATAGCTTAAAAAAACATAAATATGACCATATAACTATAAAATGTAGGCCTTATCATCAATCCGTGCATTCCTAATGTCTGAACTAGGAGGTGGGTAAGTGGTGCTCAACTAAAAACTCAATGTAACTACAAAGCAAATCAAAATGTGTAGTGGAGGAACTTATCAAAACGTTGTGAAGAAGAAACCTATCCTAATGGTTGTTAATAATTTTTATTTTTATTTTTTCTTTAGATGAAAGGCTAAATAATATATTACAAGTATTTAGGTTAAGGAGGTGTAAAGAATATACCTATAAATCAAAATACGTGTCTCATTAATTGCTTGGATAATGGAGGCAAAATATGAACAACTATTTGTAGAAATATGTTAAATATTTTTATCAAATTATACACAATATAATCAATAAACTATTTTGACACATCTTATAATACGTCTCACATTGACCATCTATTCTCTAGTTATTTACGATTAGTCCTTGCATTAAATATGTTCGATTAACACTTGTGTTTAATTATTCAAACCAATTCTTTTTTAATGTGAAAATTCTTTGTGTTGTGAAGCACATTTAAAACATTTTATTAAAATCTAAAGAATTTAAATAAATGAAGCTAAAAATAATTTTTTAAATAGATTTAGAAAAATCAACTATTTGATTGATAATTGGATAGCTCCCTTTACGAAGGTTAGGGGTGGTAGTTAGTAGATTATAGCCTTGGATAGGTTGTTGTGCAACTCTTTGGAGTGTAGAAGGATATTCTTAAGAACTATCAATCATCTTGTAAGAACTCACATGAACTTGTTAACTTTTATGTTTTTAACCTTCTAAAAAGAGTACAATGGTAAGTTTACTTATGCAAATAAACCCACATGACCTTATAAGAAGGGTATATGTATTGTAATAAATATTAAAAAAATAATAAAAAAGAAGGATATATGTATTATAAGAAATGTAAAAAAAAAATAACAAAGAGTGCTCCCATTAATAAGTTTATGTTAATTTTTTTTTGTAGAGAAATTATTTTTCTTTGCCAACTTTTTTGCCACGTTTTACAGGTTGTTCATTCTTGGTGGAATCTTATTTAAAAAGATGAACTTCAATAAAACATTGAAGAAGGCTCTCATGGAAGAAGGTAGGCCCCTATGGGTTTCATTTCTTAATTTTTATTATTAATATACAAATGTGTGTGTGTGTGTGTGTGTGTGTGTGTGTGTGTGTGTGTGTGCGCGTGCGTGTGTGCGTGTGTGCGTGTGTGCGTGCGTGCGTGCGTGCATGAGAGAGAGAGAGAGAGAGAGAGAGAGAGAGAGAGAGAGAGAGAGAGAGAGAGAGAGAGAGAGAGAGAGAGAGAGAGAGAGAGAGAGAGAGAGAGAGAGAGAGAGAGAGAGAGAGATGTTATTTGATTTTAATTAAATATTTAAATTTGAATTGTTATCATTTTTATTTATTTATTTATATATATAAGGAGTTAAAATAGATAGATAGATTATTAAAATTTGAGTTTTTATTTTGTTTTCATCCAATATTTGATTTAAAATTACATTCATTTTGAGTTAATTAATAAAATGTATTTATATGTAGTAACATACTTATGATTATATATAATTTTATAAAATGGGTTAAAATAAAATAAAACCCTAGTTAAAATATTAATCAAATAATAAAAATATATACATTACATGTAAAAATGAAATTTAAGAATTATGTATAAGATGTAGGCCTTTGTTGAGGCCTACGGATGATGTGTTGTGTATGATTTATTAAAAAAATGTAATGTGGGGGGTGGGTGACTATGCAGCCACATTTTACATAAGGGGAAGGTGTGAGGTTGGTTAATTGTCAATGAGGGCATTGTAAGACTACACATGATTTTGTCTTAACCTTTCCACAACATTTGATCAAAAACTACCTACCAACCTCCTTTTATGGCTTGTGTGTGTGTGTGTGTGTGTGTGTGTGTGTGTGTGTGTGTGTGTGTGTCTACACACACACACACACACACACACACACACACACATAATCCATTAAAGGAGTGTGTGTGTGTGTGTATAAGGAGGTTGGTAGTTGATTTTTTGTCAAATATTATATAAAGGTTAGGACACAACCTCATGATTACTAGAGGTAGCATCCTAATCTTTGCATAACATTTGATAGGTGTGTTTTTATATAATTAGATGAATATCATGCCTCATAATTTATCACAATAGAAACATTAATATGATAACTTGGATCGAAATAGAAATATGGATTTTATGGATAGAAGTGAAATCACATTAATTTTACTGTCAATGGTAAACTATTCATATGGTCCTTGCCTTAACAACATAGAATGGTTGAAAATTACATTATATGGGAGTTAAAAGTGCCCTTTCGAATGGTGATTTACAAGAAGTATATATGACACAACATCAAGGTTTTGAGAAAGCAGATACAAATCACAAGGTGTGTAAATTGATCAAAGCTCTGTATCAGCTCAAATAGGCACCTAGGGCTTGGTATGAAAAAATTGATTCATACATGAATATAATTGGTTGTCAACATAGTAAATCTAATGATACTTTATATTTTCAAGTGCAGGGTAAGAAATTGGTGATTATTTTTCTATATCTCGATGACTTGTTTATCACAAGCAGTGATGAAAACCATAACAAGTTTATGAAGAAATAATTAAAACATAGGTTTGAGATGATAGATATTGGAATTATTCACTACTACCTTGGCATAGAATTAATTTAAAAAGGGCATAGTATTTTCATTTCATAAGCTAATTATATTTTTGAGTTATTAAATAGGTTTGTTATGAATGATTGCAAACCTACCCTCACTCCTATGGAAAGTAACTTGAAACTATCTAAAAATGATGGTAGTGCCTTTTTTATGGCACTAAAAACATACAGTTAGTGGGAGGTTTGATATATTTAATGACTACTAGGCTTGATATATCATACTTAGTTGGAATTTTTCCTAGGTTTATACATGAGACTAGAGAAATTCATTGGCATATAGTAAAATGAGTACTTAATTACCTTCAAGGAACAAAACATATGGCCTGAGTACCATTGTAACAAGAACTTCAAACTTGTTGGGTATTGTGATACATATTTTGGTAGATGTGTGGATGACAGATTATTAACAACAAGATACACTATGAAAAAGGGTTCAACTACCATTGTTTTTTAATGTAAGAAGTAGGATATAGTGGCAAATTTATCACAAGAATTAGAATACATTGTATGATAGGATGCTTTTAGAGAAATTATTTACTTATGATGCATTCTTGAAGATCTTTAGATTTCTTAGATTACTCTTACATAATTATACATTGATAATCAAAATGCAATCAAGATATGTAAGAATCTAGTATTTCATGCCAAAATAAAAAATATAGATGTCAAACATTATTATCTATGAATTTTGGTTGTGAAAAAAGCACTTGATCCAATATATTTCCCAACTACTGATTAAATAACTAACACTTTTACAAAACCCCTTAACATAATTAAATTTGAAAAATTTATAAAAATGCTTGTCATATGTCTAAAGAACTAACTTTGGATCATATAGGGGTTTTTAGTACTTATTCCAGAGTCTTAATTTAGATTAGGATTTTTGTAGGTTTATTTAAATAAATGTAAATTGGGAATGCTTTTTTTTTATAAAAACACCCCCATAAATAAATTAAGTTAGACTTTTTAGGTTGGTTTTATATTTATGTTAATAAATAAAACTACCTTACAGGTTGCATTCCCCTAAATAATTGGTTGTAAGAGTTATATGGGTTTTACCTAAAAACTATATATTAATGTCTTGCTTTGTGAAAAGGGTTAATGGCATATTAACACCCTTTATATGTACTTTTTCTTCAATATTAAAAAAATAATTGTGGACCAATACTCAGTGGGCATAAGATTCAACCTAAGTGGTTTATGTGATATCACGTTGTAACAAATGTGAAAAAAAAATATAAGAAAGAGTACCCCTCCATTAATAAGTTTATGTTAATTTTTTTGAAGAAAAATTATTATTGTTTTCCAAATTTGTTGGCAAATTTTAGAGGTTGTTCATTCTTGGTGGAAGCTTATTTGAAAATATTAACTTAGACAAAACATTAAAGAAAGATCTCATGAAAGAAGGTATTCCTACTATCAGTTACAACTCTTAATCTTTCTTTTCATTATAATTTATTATATATATAACATAGAATTATCCTTGTTAGAAAATTATCAATTAGAACATCTACTCCCAAATCTACTACTATGAAATCATTTAAAATTTAAATTATAATTAATTTTGCAATCGTAGATGCATTTATAATCAAACCACCTAAGGGCTCGATATCAATTAACAGAGAAACAAAAGTATTAGGGGATTCCTTTGGGCTATCTTCAATATTTGGTTTTGAATTAATGGTAGGCCATGTGCTTATGATTTTTTTTTTTGATTTTTCAATATGTGGAATAACTATTGAGGGGCTAGGAGTATGATCATCAGTTTTTTATTGCATCAAATCTTCTCCAAGATAATCTAGTACAATACCCCCTCTTAGTCCATCTTCTTTTTTAAGATCTTCCTCATGTTCAGTATATAAAGTTCCAAGTATAACACTTTTATACACTAAAAGCCTCTCTTCCTCTTTAGTGACATTATGAGATTGGAGAGAAGCCATGAGAGTTCTAATTTTTTTTGTATGTAACTACTAAAGGAAGAGGAGAGTAGTGGTAGTAATCATTTATGGCAAAGGATAAATAGAAATTATACGTAGAGATGTCACAATAGAACTCATTGACACAAACTCAGTAGTAATTATTGATGAAGATATAATAGAAGTATATAATAGTGTGGATTCCATAGTATTAATCACTTTTTGTATGATAAGAGTGGCAGTTACTTGTGGGATCTATGTTGGCTAAGTTCTAGTAGTAGGTGAAGCTAGATTAGTAGATTACTTAGGAGTCAGCTATGTTCCCATATCCATTACAAGAGAAGGAGTAGTAGTGCTTGGTGGCCTTGCTAAACCTATAAAGATAGTGGCCTGAATATGCCTATTAAAATTAGTTGTGATGAAAAATATGCTAAAACCTTAAATGTGGCTTGCTAAAACCATAATAAACCCTGGCCCTACCCACTTGATAAAAGTGATCCCACTATGTATACTATTGTTGACCAATGTTGAGAGGAATTTTGTGCATGAATCCTTTCCTATATGCCCTGAATTTATGGTCCATACCATTAGATAAATGGAAATAAATTTATTGATCTCTTACTTTGTCTAAAACTGAGAGGTAAATTTAATGGGGATATCTATTCTCCTTTAGTTATTGTCATTGTATGGTCCAGATAGAATGAATAATCTCCCATTTTTATAATATACCTTTTCATTTGGTATAGTAATATAGGCATTCTTTTCACATTAATGCATTAATAGACTATTAGGTAGAATACATTAGTAACATTTTTTTTTTGACCCCTAAGCCTATAGATATGGAAGATAAGATAGTCATCACATATTCTACTCTTTGTATATTTATTATAAGGTTCCCATGTTTCCTCTCAAGCGGGTTGTCAAAGTAGTAGTTATTACATCCAACCAATATGACACCATATAAAACTTTCCATTATGCTTGTTTTTGGTCTTGTTTATTTGAAACTTCAAGTTGAAGTTGATTACCTCTCCCAAGGACAAAATTTTGTTTTTAATGAAGATAATTTCTAGTAAACGTGACACAAATATACCTAATGTAAGTGATTTTGGTGAAACCATAAATCCTAATCAATATAACCATTGTTATCCATACACTAGGTTGGAATCTTATGATTGGGGTACTAATAATCTAGCACTGAAATATAAAAACGTTTTGGTATAATATAAATTATTTAATGTGTCCTTGATATTGTAATTTACTAATTAGGCATTTTTTTAAAGATAATTATAAGTTATATCTGGAACAAGGAATATATAATACATTTTGAAGGCATTTCTATAGACATTAACCATGGGAGATAGATTGTAGGGGAGTGAAAGATGTTTCAAAATAGATACTTAGAAATAAATAAATTTAATAGGAGATAAATAGATGGAAATGCCTCAACATTATCAATGACATTATATAAACCAACTACCTAGATCAGTAATATATTATCTATGTACCTTCTAGTGAAAAATAATAACTAGTTTTTTTTGCCATATGGTTCCGCTCCATCAAATTCGAACCAAACTATTATATAATGTTGGAGGTTATGATGTAATGTTATTATGTTGAAGAGTGTATCTATGTATTTAGTTTTCCTATAAAGACTATATGTACATGGGGTTGGTTTTATGGATGATGATGCCATTATAGCTTTGGATATTGTTCTAAATAGACTTGGAAAATTTTAGGCCTTTTGATCACAACAGAGCTTTGATAGTAGTTTGTGAGTTAGCTCATAGACAAAGCAATTTATATTTTGATTTTGTGTTTTAATATATCATAGATTTCAATGGTTTTTTTCTCTTCCATGATTATACCACATTTAACATGATTATACCACATTTATTATTATTGCTCTTCCAAATGATCATCAAGGTTTTTTGTATTGCTTCTCTATAGATGAGTGAGATGAAGACACATGGATGACTCTTATTTACCTATATAATTTCCAAATTCATACATTATGGTTACACCTATTACATGAGATTTTTTTAACTTTCAAGGAAGAAGGCTAGGGAACCACCATTGGGTGTGTGTATAGGAATAAAATTTATTTCAAATCATAGATTTCAATAATATTTTATCTTTCTTAATGTTTATTATCTCTCAAACAAGTTTTAATCATGAAAATTTGTAATTAATCTTTGAAAATTGGAAGTCTTTATCAAAGTTGCATTAAATAGTCCAAACAACTGCCATATTCATATAAACTATAAATTTAACCATGGCAAATGTCCTAACTTAAATACCTCAAATACATATATATTAATCTTCAAAACAATTATTTTAATATGATTTTTTACCCCATTTTAATAAAAAAATTATGAATTTATAGGACTTATCTTGACTACTCTAATTTTCAAGAAACTAATCTAAGAAAGCATGGAATCTAATATATGCAAGTAATAAGTCTACTCTATGAAAACAATAAATCTACTCTATGAAATTAGGAAAGCAGTAAAACTATCTAACTCAATTATAATGTATAACTCATAGTCACTCGAAGATTTTTCTATTGAGAGAAACCATGAAATAATGTATCAAAAGCTACTGATTAACTAGTAAACTTAACTCATTACCATGATGGTATGTTAACTTAAATTTATTGAAAACCATAATTTCTTAGATCTGATATTGTCTAATCTATAAAGGACTAAAATTATGACATTTCCCCTTAATTTCTTGTGCTATATACGACGGGAAAACTAAGTCTAAAATTTTGAAAACTTTGATTTTTGATCTTTTATCGAACCATCTCTTGAAAATATCCTAGTGTTTACTAAATCTATGCAAAACTTTCATTCATGCATCTTTCATATGGATAGTGTTGAGTAACTGTGACTAAATTATTTCACATTAATCTATATACTCCTCCATAAATCTGTACATTGGCAACTTGAGAGGAATGGAAAACATATGTTATTATCCATATAGTAATAAGAAAAGAAAATATTAAAGGGCATGTTTCTGTTTTTTTGTGTCTACCCATATTGTGTGTTTTAATAGTATATTTAATTATATTGGTTTATCTTTTTATAACTTATTGATGGCATCCATCAAGTTATTATTTTTATATTAAGGAACTACAGTTCCTTTTGGATAATATTTATAAGTGTACCAGATATTAACATGGCTATTATAAGCCTATTATTTGAATTTGGTAGATTGAAAAGCTGAACCATTATCACATATAAGAGAGATGGGTGTTACAAATATAGATAAGATGTTTTATTTAACAAATTTGATTACGTATTGGTTTGTATAATATTTGATTATATTGTTTTAGTAAATTTGGTATAATAGTTTGTTGTAGTTAGGATAAAATTATGTTTAGCTAATGAATTAGAATTAATGACTCCCACAACATCCAAGCATAATTGATCAAAGGCATACACATAAATTATGAGATACAAAGGCATTATTTCATGTATTTATAATTTACCAAAAACTTGACACTAATGATATTTTATAACATAGGTGTGGGAATTCCTAAAGATGATAGGCCAATAATATCTAGTCCTCTAAATTTTATGTGTAGTATCATTAGTTAAAGGGTGTCCAATTCCAATATTCAAGTAAAAATTATTGAGGATATTTTTAGCTTTTTCTTTGAAAACACATCTCAATTAAATCCATTCATAATTTTCTAATAGAGTAACCCTTTATTGACATATAGTGAGTTGATTTAATCCTAAGTTCTCATCTTTGTCCTCTGTTCAATTCAGGAGGGCACATATGTGTGAGTATATAATGAAAAATCTAAGCATACCAATCACCTCCAAATAATTAAGATTGGTTGATTTGTTTAATAGATATGTGTGGACTAGTCTCAACCATTATTTGAATGATACCTTACCTTGTTATCATTTTTCATGTCTAATCTCTAGGTTAAATTCCTACAACTTATCCATCCACTTACCCCTTATTTTCCTAAAATGTTAGTTTAAGTGTAAGTTGTATTATTGGGTTTGGTACAATGGCATAAACCTTGTTGTGCAAGATATAATGTCTAAATTTTTTTACAACCTTGATTAAATCATATATTTATTTATCTATAATGGATTACTTTAGTTCTACATCTTTTAGAATGGTATTAATAAAGGTAATAAGGTGTTCATATACATCTAACTTCTTCATAAGTATTATTTTTAGAATCTATTCTCATGCAAACAAATATCAAAATAAATCTTTGTTGAAATATGAGATAATCAAAATTGGAGCTTTGGTAGTGTCAATATTAACATCCTAGAATGATTTCTTTGGCTTTGTTGTCCATTATTTTTTTTCATCCTACTTCAAAATGGCATCATTAGTTTTACTATATCTATGAATCTTGAAATAAACTTATAACCAAAATTACTATTTCCAAAGAAACACTTAAGTTATTTTTAGTTTTTTTATATAATTAAGTTTCTAAATGGCTTATACTCTCTAGATAAATGAAAATTCCTCCCTTTTTGATGATATGACATAGTAATTTACCTTTAATGACCTCAAAAATATTTATTTAGGCTATCAAGGAGATGACATATCTTCAACATCTATCAAATAATCTTGTAAGTGATCCATATGATCAGTTCCATCTTTGAAAAATATTGTTATGTAATCCATATAGGTGATGATGAATTTTACAATAATCTCATGAAAATTAGAATGCATGGCCCATTGTAAAGTATCACCTTGATTAATTACTCTAAATAAAAATCTTTTATATGCAAAATTTCATCAGTTGGTGGTGAAATCAATCTTCATTATTTCATCATTTAATGCCAATACTTGGTTGTAACTTGAGAAACATTTAACAATGACATCATCTCTAACCCACAAACTACCTAAATTATTAATCTATCGAAGGAAAGGGATAATTATCCCTTCTAAAGCTTAATTGAGGCTCCTAAAATCCACACACATCCTAATTTCTCCCTTTTAATTATAGGGATCAGGTTAGATACCAAATTAGAATGCTTAATGGGATATATAATTTGTCCTCTAACAATTTATTGTCTGCTTTCTTAATAAGACCCTACGATCATATTTAATGCTCTATGTCTTTACCTAAAAGGTTTGTGTTATTATTTCATTTGTATAATGTGTATGATGACTGTAGGATAAGCATTGTTTGGTCCTTATAGGTTCAAGTGATCACACATTTTTATTCTATTAGTAGATCCCTCATCCTTTACCTTTTTTAATTTTTAATATCTTAGTCTGATGTTAACTACTCAAGGGTGCTCATTTATCCCTAAGATTACCTTGATGAAATCAAATTCATTTCTCTTAGTCTCTTTTTATTTATCATCCTGACAATCAATGTCCAAGACCCACTCTAGGGATATTATTCCTTTAAGTATCTTACTTTTTTTCAATTAGAGGATACTATCATTTTCCTTGTCTTCATAATTCATTAGATCAAAATCATTTTCATCAATAATATGAGACTCAATGGCACTAAAAATACCATCAACTAAACTATTTATTTGTCATCATCAAATACCTAAAAATGATCAACATTTTAAAGTACTAAAATACAAGGTACTAGTTCCATAGCTAATTTTTGCATTTTTTTCTTAGAGTGGGCCCTATTGGCTGCAAAGGTAGCCAAGGAATCAATTGTTTAATTTTTCTTCCTAAAGACTAAATTTATGGTGAAAGACTCAAATTATTCAACTAGATCCTAAGCTTTATGTTTATATTTATTAAGACATGACAATTTTCACTGGTAGTGACTCCTAATTCGGTTAACAACTAGCTCTGAATATCCAAATATAAACAATTGCTTAACTTTATGCTTTAGTGTGAATTGGAAACCCTTAATTAAAATTCATATTATACATGATTACTAGTGCATGTAAATTATAGTCTAAAATAAGAAAGGTACTTCCCCCCATTATTATCACTCAATATTGTAACTATAACAAATATTTGCTTAGACCAAGCACACAAAAAAAATTAATGTCCATAACTATGAGGGAACTTAAAATTCTTATTCATGTCATTATGGATTGGTTTTTAAGGTGTAAACCCCCACATGTGATGAAACAAAGTTTACTCTCTCATTTTTGGTATTATACTCTCTGATAATATGCTTCATTTTCTATTCTTTATTAACCTTGATTTCATTGGCTACTTCTTTCCAATATAGCCACATATGTAAAAATTAGTTAGTCATGTATCCATTCAATGTTTTTAACTAGTCACAGATTAAGAGTAATCTAAAAGCCTTAGGAATGTCAACTACTAAGCTATTAATATACTACTAAACATAAGGTTCAGATGTAAGTTGTATGTGAACATTAAAAAACTCTCTAACAATTGGGATTGAAGATTTATATAGCTATAAAACTACTCCTTTGGACTTATTTGGGTTCATCCTTAGTATTTTACATATCCCCATGGGCATGATATTAGTTAAGCCACCCGAGTCAACTAGGAAATTATGCACATTTTTCGCAAAGAGCTTGATAGTCAACAAAAATGGTAGGAGCTCACGTTTATCTATGTATATGATGTTGTTTGCATGTGTAAATTTTGATTTTTTAGTGTAAAACTTACAACTCAAATCTTTGAGAAAAATCTCTCTCCATTCTATGATCTAATCCATCTCATGAAGGGTAATATTATCCTTGATTTTATTTATACCCTCAACTATATTGTAGTATTTTTTGGTGTGTGGACGATATTGATGTTGTTGATAATTTGCTTTAAGAAGAGGTGGATTGCTATTAGCATTTGGAGGTGTGGAAGTTATGCAAGATGGTTGATTCTTATTTCTTAAATTAAATAGGAAAATATACAATGGTTCTACTATAACATTATATATCAGTATTATGATCTTTCTATCCATATATATTCATTCTTTAAAAAATATCAAAATTAATGGATATAGGATTTTTCTAGGTAGTTACGAACAATGGAAATATATCATGTTAGAGTATGTCAAATAACACAAAAAAATAACATGAACCATTGATTTCCATGCATCTACCACATTATTTCTTATTCAACTACAACTATTATCTATTGCATGGCCTTCCTTGTGTTTGACTTTTAACCATTTCCCTAATGTCCTTCCTTGTGCAAACTATGTTTCCTTGCACCTGATATTTCTCTGTGTTCTTGATGTTATTTCACCACTTGAAGTGTTTTTCCATACACAACTTTTTAAATGTCTATCATGAGCTTTCATATTCATTTTAATTTATCTGCATCTATAGTATTCACACTTATTATGGGATTAAATATTTGTTTCCAAGTGATCCTAACATTCTAACATCAATTCTCAAATTCATAGTCACTCACATATTAATTTTTAAGGTGTGGATGTCCATCAATTAATGACCTATAGGGTTCTAGTTCCTCCTTACCTTGCAACCTCCTTTGATGGTATGATACAAAATTGACAATTCTATTATATATTGAGGATAAATGAGGTATATTATTGTAATTTATTTCAGAACCTATCATTTATTATTGTCTAATCATAATTATTTGTGTAGGAAAGTCATTTTTAAACTTCCAAGGCACATAATATTTAGTTCAAAAGATAAATATCATTTATACAATTTTTAGTAAATCCTTTATATGTTTCACTTCAAAGTTCACACTCATGATAACTAATTCATGACTTAGAACACACCTTAAAGTGGAATTAAATGTAACATCTTAAAAAGGCCCAATGGTCTTTGTTTTATTGTTATTTATGTTTGTTTTACTCTCTCTCTCTCTCTCTCTCTCTCTCTCTCTCTCTCTCTCTCTCTCTCTCTCTCTCTCTCTCTCTCTCTCTCTCTCTCTCTCTCTCTCTCTCTCTCTCTCTCTCTCTCTCTCTCTCTCTCTCTCTCTCTCTCTCTCTCTTTGTGTGTGTGTGTGCGCGTACGTGCGCGCACGCGATGAAATAATATTGTTTTTTAAGTTGACATTCAAATTTTAAATCCCTCCTTTAAGCTCCTTAAGACAACTTTCATTGTATATTTCTAGCCGTTTTGTCCCTAACATAAGATATATTATATGTTTTTCTAAAAATATTCTCTCTTTATTTAATAAATGGGTTGATCTACTTTGTAATTTTTTTGACTCAACTAATTGGAAGTCAACACATATACCAATATTGTAAAATTTGAATTTAAAGTCACTTACAAATATAAAAGTATCAATAATCATTTAGACACAAGCACTATTGATTAGAAATACAATATTAAACAAATTCTTGATGCATTAGAGAAATGCTTTGTTATTCTAGGTTCCCAGTGATTTGATTATTATGCTATATGGATTTTAGCTTTTAGAAGGCATGTTTGGGGACACTAGTTACACAAATCCTTATGTAGTCCCCTAATCTAGTTTACATAACAATATTTGGAAAAGATACAACTATTGTATGTACTCAACAGATGTAGCACACAAATTGAGGGAAGAAAAGATAAGAGAAGAGTCAATTTTGTGAACAAATGATTTCATATTTCTATCACAAATACTTTATTGGGATTGAAATTTTATGCTTAAGGCACTTGTCTTAAGTGAAGTGTGCAGTATTGAAAAATGTTTTCTATAAGATCAAACTTTTTTTATAACAATAGTCTTTACTCTAGTTATGTGTTTTCAAGATTAAATTTCAATATAGATCTTCTACAACATTCTATATTAGGATTTTGATCATTCTATCCATATATATTTTTATTTTTATTATTAAATTAATTAATTAAGTGTTGCTATTATATTTTAATAGCTAAATTCAATCTAATTTATTTATTTATAATGTAATAACCTACAACAAATGAACTTGTTGATTGAGAAATGTTGCTATTAATAATTATATGATAAAAAGAATACATTAATGTTTCGAACCACTCAATTAAACCATCATCAATATTTTCATCTTATTTTCCTAGATATAAAATAAAATATTCAAATTAGTATTTAAAATACAAAAGAAGAAAATTTTGAATCTATACTTTAAAACCTTTTTCTACGAAAATCTTTGCTGCCGACCTTGCACTTGCTAAAGAAATTGGATCGTAGAGCAATGTCATGATTTTGAGATGTTAATTTCCATATTATTTTATTTAAAGAAAATAAAAAACACTGTTTTAAATATCGGTCCCTGCGAAGCGTTTTGTCATTTGCATGGTTTATAGTGGAACCAATGGATAGAGTATCAATCCAGGCAGCTACTAACAAGGAAACGATTCTGACCAAGGCAAGAAAAAATACTCCTATTTCGTGGAATGAACATATCGTCCACGTCGAAACATAAAAGAAATATCGCGACAAATTCCCGAATGACATTAAGCGACCCACGCATTGTGCCCTGATTGAGATGGAAACAACGCAGAAAGAGCAGATAGCGTGTAACTTGCAGAACACATTATAAGAAACATTTCGGAAGCTTAACTTCCACTTAGTAAATTTAACCGCGTCAAACAAAATTTCTTGGAAAACTCTACCGTGGATGTTTGTTTTTTCTCGCCACTTTCCTATTAATTCCATCCCGAGACGGGGGTCTATATAAGGCTAGACCAGTAAGAGCTTTCCAGGCATGTGTGAGTTGTATACGGTAAAATGTGTTTTATCTCTGTAAGCAATTTCCATTATTGACTCCGCCACAAGGCAATCTAATGCATGTTATCCATATTTAAAGCCTGGTTTAAAGCCTCAACCGCGGCTCCGTTTGCCGTCATGTATATATAGGAAAATGGTGACGCAAATCTGCAAATATGTCTCCATGGTGAGAAGAATTTCGTACAACGAAACTTGGAGCTATATGACAATCGAGCGTATCTCATGAGAAGGCTTGTCCAATTTACGATGAGCTTGAAACGCTGTCCACTTCAAAAGTCGGTTAGTATGGAAATTCCATGGCATGTTTTGATTGGAGTCTCTAGTTGTCACAGAATTGAGACAAATTGGGAGGGGCGATATTCATGCAATTTCTAGGCTACCTCTGGAGCCGGACATGGCGGGAGGCTCACTCTGTTATGTTTGCAGAGATTCCCTTCCGTCATTTCCTGCTCCACTGGTAGTCTTGAAATTGCATGAATATCATTAGTCACAATTTGTCGCAATTCTCTGACAACTAGACACTTCAATCGAAAACAGACCACGCAAATTCAATACTAACTCAGCGTTTCGGCTCATTGTAATTAGGTCTAGCCTTCTGATGGGATAAGGCGTCTGTTTCTGCTAAAAAGCCAACCGATTTCATCTATAAGAAAGCGAACTTGTGGGAGATATGAAGATGCGTTAATATGATAACTTGGATAGAAGTAGAAACAGGGATTGTATGCATAGAAGTGAAATCACATTAATTTTAGTGTCCCTTAAATAAGTTTTACTGTCAATCGTGTATTTTAGTTTTGGTGGGTTTTTTGATTTTGGTTATGTTTATAATTATATGCTTTTGTGTATCATTCTTCTTGCACAATCTTTGTTGTGTTTTCGGAGGACACCATAATTCGAATTATTCGACTTCTCTCTTAATCGAACAAGCATCTCTAAGATATTAACTTCACACTCACCGAACGTCTAGCTTGAGTTGGAATGTTTACCACCAATTAAGCCTTAAATTTGACGCCCTGCCTGGCTTATCATTTTTTAAATGACGGTTAGTTATTCAATATTGTTTTTGAAATGTTAATATAATTCATATTTTAATATAGTTTATAATAAAAAGAAATATTAGAGAAAATATATGTTTATAATAATTCTTTATAGTTTTAATACTTTTTTCTTTATATAATTTCTTAAATAAATTTATTATATTTTATAACCAAAAAAACATAAATATGACCATATAATTATAAAATGTAGGCCCTACCATCAATTCATACATTCCTATTGTCTGAACTATGAGGTGGGGAAGTGGTACTTGCCAAAAAATCAATGCAACTACAAAGCAAATCAAAATGTGTAGAGGAGGAATTTAAGAAAACGTTGTGGAGAAGAAACCTATCCTAATGGTTGTTAGTTATTTTTAGTTTCATTTTTTCTTAAGATGAAAAGCTAAATAATATATTACAAGTATTTGGGTTAAGGACGTGCAAAGCATATACTTATAAATCAAAATATATGTTTCATTAATTGTTCGGACAAAGGAGCAAAAATACTTGCATATACTTATAAATCAAAATATATGTTTCATTAATTGTTCGGATAAAGGAGGAAAAATACAAACAAGTATTTGTAGAAATATATTAGATATTTTTATCAAATTATAAAAAATTATAATTTGTAAATTATATCTGACACATTCTTTAACACATCTCACATTGACCATCTATTCCTTAGTTATTTTAGGTTAGTTTGTGCATTCAATATATTTAACTAACACTCGTGTTTAATTATTCCGACCAATTCCTTTTTTATGTGAAAATTCCTTAACTTGTGAAGCACATTTAAAACATTTTATTAAAATCTAGAAGTTTTTAAATAAATGAAGCTAAATTTTTTTTTTTTTATAGATTCATAAAAATCAACTATTTGATTAATAATTGGATATCCCCCTTTACAAAGGTTAAGGGTGGTATTTAGTATATTATTACCTTGGATAGGTTGTTGTGAAACTCCTTGGAGTGTAGAAGGATATTTTTAAGAGCTATTAATCATCTTGTAAGAACTCATATGCACTTGTAATTTTTTATGTTTTTTGCTTTGTAAAAAGAGAACAATTGTGAGTTTACTTGTGCAAATAAATCTACATGACCTTGTAAAGAAGAGTACATGTGTTGTAAGAAATGTAAAAAAACATTATAAGAAAGAGTGCCCCATTATTAAGTTTATGTTAATTTGTTTTGAAGAAAAATTATTTTTATTTGCCAAAAATTTTGACACATTTTAGAGGTTATTCATTCTTGGTGGAATCTTATTTAAAAAGATTAACTTAGATAAAACATTGAAGAAGGCTCTCATAGAAGAAGGTTAGCCTCTTGTGGGATTCATCTCTTAATTTTTATTATCATTAAACTGTGTGTGTGTGTGTGTGTGTGTGTGTGTGTGTGTGTGTGTGTGTGTGAGTGTGTGTGTGTGTGTGAGAGAGAGAGAGAGAGAGTGTGTGTGTGTGTGTGTGAGTGAGTGAGTGTGTGTGTGTGTGTGTGTGTGTGTGTGTGTGTGTGTGTGTGTGTGTGTGTGTGTGTGTGTGTGTGTGTGTGAGTGTGTGTGTGTGTGTGTGTGTGTGAGAGAGAGAGAGAGAGAGAGATTGTTATTTTTTTAATTGAATATTTTGAGTTTGAATTATTATCATTTTTAATTATTTAGCAGAATATATGTATATAAAGTAACATATATAAAAATATTTTTATTTATATATGCGCATATATATATATATATATATATATATATATATAACTCTATAAAAGAGGCTAAAATAGATAGATGATTAAAATTTGGGTTTTTATTTTGTTTTCATCCAATATTTGATTTTGAATTACATTCATTTTGAGTTAATTAATAAAATGTATGTATATGTAGTAACATATTTACAATTATATATTATTTTATAAAAAGGGTTAAAATAAAATAAAAACCTAGTGAAAATACTAATCAAATAATAAAAATATATATGTTGCATGTAAAAATCAATTTTAAGAATTATATATATTTAGGATGTAGGGTTTGGCTAAGGTCTATAGACTATGTGTTGTATATGATTTATTGAAAAAATGTAATGTGGGGGGTGGGTGACCCCACAACCACATTTTACATAAGAAGGTGAACGGGTTTGGTTGGTTAAGTGTCAATGATAACATTTCAAGACTACATGAGGTTGTGTCTTAACATTTCCATAAAATTTGATAGAAAACTACCTACCAACTTCCTTTTATAGATTTGTGTGTGTGTGTGTGTGTGTGTGTGTGTGTGTGTGTGTGTGTGTGTGTGTGTGTGTGTGTGTGTGTGTGTGTGTGTGTGTGTGTGTGTGTGTGTGTGTGTGTGTGTGTGTGTGTGTGTGTGTTTTGTGTGTGTGTGTGTGTGTGTGTGTGCTCACTCTCTTTCTCTCTCTTAAAAGCCATAAAATAAGGTTGGTAGTTAAATTTCTACTGATTGTTATACAAAGGTTAGGACACAACGTTAGGACTACTAGAGGTATCATCCTAATCTTTGCATAAAATTTGATGGGTTTGTGTGTATATAATTAAGCATATATCTATTGTATGTTGAATTTTTAATATATACACTTAATTTTATACAAACATGTATTCACACATTAACTTTATAATAATAACATTTATGAACTTTTAATTTACAAATGAAAATATTTTTAATATAAACTTTTGGATCTATTTAAAGAAGAGTAAGCACCTTTATTCAAAAACAAATATAATCTACCTCTAAAAATTCTTTTGAGTTATTTAAAAGAAGATTACAACATAATTTTTTACCTTTGTAGAAAATAAAACATCATTATTTTGTGAATTAGTTATACTTATATGTAATATTGAGTAAATTAAACTCACTCAAACTAAACCCTATTTGGATAAAAAAAATTAATGATCACCCATGTCATCAATTCAAATAAGTCATTTCGAATTACACACCTTGGTTCTGAGAAATATATTTCATATTGATCTAAATTAATGTAGAAAATATTTTGCAACAACCATGTTCGGTTAGACATTAAAATACATGAATTTTTCCTTTATTAGTGTGCATGTGTGTGTGTGTACACACACACACACACATTCACACACGCACATGCACATGTGTGCACACACGCGCACACGCACACACATGCACACACACACACACACACACACACACACACACACACACACACACACACACACACACACACACACACACACACACACACACACACACACACACACACACACAAGCCATAAAATAAGGTTGGTAGTTAACTTTCTATTGATTGTTATACAAAGGTTAGGACACAAGCTTAGGACTACTAGAGGTATCATCCTAATCTTTGCATAACTTTTGATGGGTGTGTGTGTGTCTATAATTAAATATATATCTATTGTATGTTGAATTTTGAATATATACACTTACTTTTATACAAACATGTATTCACACCTTAACTTTATAATAATAACATATATGAACATTTAATTTACAAATGAAAATAGTTTTAATATCAACTTTTGGATCTATTTAGAGAAGAGTAAACACCTTTATTCACAAACAAATATAATCTACCTCTAG
>JARHVA010000285.1:1935000-1947500 GCA_037957365.1 Torreya grandis | reverse complement strand
CTCCTTTCCAATTATATGGCATAGCTTTTTGGCTTTAAATTTTTTTTTTTTTATTATTATTTTTTCAATTTTAAATATGAAATCCTAATTTGTTTTCCTTTTTTCTTAAATTCTTATTTTTATTCAATTATATTAATTTTTTACTTTTTGTTTTGCAATATTTTTCTATTACCAGTCATATATTTTTCCAAATATATATAATTTTCTTGATTATTTTTTTCATTTTTTCCCTTTAATAAGAAAATTCATAATTTTTCTAATTAACTAGCATCTCAAATGTCAAAATGGTTTAATGATGAGTCCATTAATCATAAACTTTGAATTTTAACTAACTACACAAATTTATAATTTTAAAAAACATTAATCAAACACATACACAAATTATGATAAATAAATAACCAAATAACCATTTAAACAATGATATAAAACCATGAAAATGAACTATTTAATATAAATGGCATCAAAACATAGTATTTTAACCACTTGTTATGCATATAATATGTGTTGTCTATTTATGGTGTATACAGGGTACCAGTATATTTTTATCATCCTTCAACATCTCAATATTCATCATCCTCTTTGATAATGCTCTCCCTCCATCACACTTCAATGAATGGGTTCTCTTACTTTAATCTCACAATAAAATAGTTATTTAGATCATAATAGTCATAATATATATTTAACATAAAATATAGCTAAAATATCAAGTCAACATGATCATAAAGTATTTACTTACAACTAACTCATAGCAGGGTGTTCATGTAATCTAAGCAATATTTTTTTACCTCATATTATCATATATCTCATAGCTTTGTTAAAAAAATTAAATCTAAATTTATTAATTATAAATATTCACAGATAATCTAGTAAATTTGTCTGATGAAAAATCAAGATGTAATATCTTCCCCCTATAACTAATAATTATCCCCAGTGACTCTTATTATATGATAAGTTTCAAATTAAAAATATTATTTAGTAAAGCAACAACATGGTATATAATATCAAATTAAGTAAATTAAATGTTATCTATAAAACTCACTGAAGTTCCTTCAAGTTACACTATTTCTAGTGTATTAGTCCCATAAGACCCTACTTAATGATATTTATATTTATAAACATAAGGTTTGCAATTATTACTTACTCTGATTTATTATATGATGACCACTTTGATGTCTAAAATCATAAATTAGCCTATATACTATATAACTAACCATTTTTATTTCTTTGAAGGGTCCAACATATCTCAGTGAAAGTTTCACTGTCTTAAAACAAATTATGAAATCATCATAAAAGTCATAAGAAATGACCAAAGAGAGTTTTATAAGATCTTTCAACCCTCAACACATCTCTTTATCTTAAGAAATATTTTTTTCATTCTAAAAAAAATTAATTATGAAACTTGGTTAGAATAATGTGTATAAGTTAATACGGTCATTGCTTCACGTAGCTCCTAATAATCATAACATGGTAATATTGTCACTACTCCATAGACTTTTTGATATGTATGATGTTGAATAAGAACTAGAGATATTACATTTTTAATGTATACAAAATCATGAAATATCCTTCCATATGATACATGCATATGGCCATACAACTAAATTTGACAAATTCTACCTACCAAATCTAGGATTCAAAAAAATCTATATGTTGCACTCAATTCAATAACAATCGAGTCAGTGTGAGGCTAAGTAGGATACCTTCCTATCATTTATAAATCACGTTCCTAACTCACCACTCTTACCTGATGTGTCCATGACATAGTGATCTCTAAAATGTATACTTGGTTCAATGAACCACAAATCTAAAAAAATAGATCATAAAAAGCAATGTCATATGCTAAATAATTCTACATGCATCAATATACATACAAGAGAAATCATACAATCATCCTCTAATTGTATTTTTTTACCATTATATAAAAATAACTAGTATAATATTTTTGATCTTAACTTATTGTGTTGCATTCATATTTAAGAGGAAATAATTTTAAAATTAATATAACATACAAAGGTCAAAGGTCACACCATCATTACAACCTATAACAAAACAAACAAGATAATATTTCCATATTTTCTAGGCTAGAATGTAATAAATTAAAAGTTTATCTCAACCTATAGATTGACAAGATGTTCTAAACATCCTATACCCTACTCACTCTCGATGAAAGGTACAAAAATAACCCTTCAAACAACATGCTAAAAAATAAAAGAGAAAAATATCAATATAATCAAGCGTCAATAACAACATATTAATTATAATCAGCTGATAATTCTTAATCTATAATTTAATATACAATTTAATGTTTTCCACTCCACATGGTCTAAAATCTCAATTAGATAAGGTAGATATCTATCATCTCAGAAACCCCTATATACCCACACAAGGTAAGAAGAAAACACCACAACTCAATGTTTTCAAAACACTACCTACATACCATAACTCTTTCTTTTTATTCAATTTCATTAATTTCTTGCTTTTTATTTTACAAGATTTTTCTTTTACCATTTATATTTTTTTTTGAAATATACATAACTATTTTAATAATTTTTTTAATTTTTTCTTTCAATAAGAAAATTCATAATTTTGCTAAATTAACAAGCATCTCAAATATCAAAATGGTTTAATGATGAGTCTATTAGTCATTAATTTCAAATTTTCACTAACTACATAAATTTATATTTTTAGAAACCTTAATCAACCACATGTAAATTATCCCAGAGAAATAACCTAACAACCATTAGAACTACACTAGAAAACCATGAAAATCAACTATTTAATACAAATGAAATTAAAATATATTATGCTAACCATTTTATATGCACCTAATATGTGATTGTTATCTATGGTGTGTGTAGGGTACTAGTCAATTTCTATCATTTTTTTATATTTTTATTTACATCACTCTATTTGATGATGTTCTCTCTCTATCACACTTCCAAAATTGAGTTCTCCTATATCAACCTCATAAAAAAATAGATAATTAGACCATAACAATAATGACATATATTCATCATAAAATATAACTAAAATATCAAATCAACATAATCATAAAGTAAACATTTAATTATAACTAACTCATAGCAAGGTGATCATCTAACTTAAGCAATATCCTACTACCTCATATCAACATATATCTCATAGTTCAATTAAAAATAGCAAAATCTAAATTTATCAACTACAAATATCTATGGATAATCTAATAAGTTTGCATGGGAAGAAATTAGAATCTAACATCCTTCCCCCTAAATATAGTCATCCTCCCTGATGACTCCTATTCAATCATAAGTTTTGATTTAAGAATACTAATTAAGATAGTAATAACATTGTATACAATATCAAATTAAGCAAATAAATAGAATTTTCCCTGTAAAACTCATTGAAGTTTCTTCAATTTTCATTATTCCTAGCATATTGGTCCCACAAGATCCATTCAATGACATTTTAATCTATGCAACCAAGGTTTGTGAGTAATACTTACTTTGTTTGATTCTATCATGACCACCCCAAGGTATAGAACCGTCAAACAAGCCTATATACTATAAGACCGATCACTTTTATTTCTTTGAAAGGTCCCACATATCTCAGTGAAAGTTTCACTATCTTAAAAAAGTTCATGATATCATCATAAAAGTTGTAAGAAATAACTTGGAAGAGTTTCACAAGATTTTCTAGCCCTTAGCACATCTCTCTATTTTAGAGAGTTTTAGGTTTTTTTTTTGGATTTTTTTTCATTCATTCTATAGAAAAGTAATTAGGGAACTTGGCTAGAATAATATGTATAAGTTAATAGTATCATTACTTTGTGTAACTCCTAATAAACATAACATGCCAATACTTTCACTACTCCACAAAGTCCCTGACAAGTAAGACAATGAATAGGAACATAAAATATTATATTTCCAAGGTATACAAAATCATGGAATAGTTGTCTAGAATATAAATGTTAAATTTAATCTAATTTATTTATTTACAATATAATAACTCAAAGAAAATGAACTTGTTAATTGAGAAATGTTGCTATTAATAATTATATGATTAAAAAAATAAAAAATAAACAAAAACACCAATATTTTGAACCATCAATTAACCCATCATCAAGATTTACATATTGTTTTCTCAGATATAAAATAAAATATTCAAATTAATATTTAAAATACAAGAGAAGAAAATCTTGAAACTATACTTTTATAACCTTTTTCTATGAAAACCTTTGTAGCCGAACTTGCACTTGCTAAAGAAATTGGATCATAGAGAAATGTCATGATTTTGAGATGTTAATTTCCATATTATTTTATTTAAGGAAAATAAAAGACACTATTTTAAACATCAGTCCCTACAAAGTGCTCTATCATTTTCATGGTTTATAGTAGACCCAATGGATAGAGTATCATTCCTGGCAGCTACTAACAATGAAACAATTTC
Source organism: Torreya grandis (assembly GCA_037957365.1). Taxonomy (NCBI): domain Eukaryota; kingdom Viridiplantae; phylum Streptophyta; class Pinopsida; order Cupressales; family Taxaceae; genus Torreya; species Torreya grandis. The sequence goes on along the minus strand of JARHVA010000285.1, from coordinate 1,943,075 downwards.
GTCTAAGAGTAGCTCAAATGATAGATACCAATGCCAAGAAAAGGGAAGAAAAAATATCCCTATTTCATGGAATGACATACTCTCCACGTCAAAACTCAAAAGAAATTTCTTGAAAATTTCCCTAATGACATTAAGCATCAAACGCATTGTGTCCTTATTAAGATGGAAACAACACAGAAAGAGCAGATAGCATGTAACTTGTAGAACACATTATAAGAAACATTTTGGAAGCTTAAATTCTACTTAGTAAATTTAACCTCATCCAACAAAATTTCTTAGAAAACTCTCTGTGGATGTTTTTTTTCTTGCCACTTTGCTATTAATTCTATCCGCAGACGGGGGTCTATATAAGGCTAGACCAGTAAGAGCTTTCCAGGCATGTGTGAATTGTATATGGTAAAATGTGTTTTTTTGAATTCTAAAACAACCCTTAAATAATCATGACAGAGAAAAGGAATAGCAATAAGAACATAGCCAAATCATTTTCATCCTTTACCAAATATCAATAGACATAATAAACACAAGTCATATATTAAATTTGAAGAAGGCAGAGTACTCTATTTTTATTACTATACTGTATTCTAATTACAACCTTAACAAAGAAAAGTTTTTCCATTAAATAATCAGTGCTTTACAAAAACACTTATTAATAATGAGGAATGATTAATTTAGGGTAGTTTAATAGGCTATTTGAACATCAATCTAAAAAAAAGGTCTATATCTCCAAACATGCATTTCTTAATGCATTATTCGATGTGTTAAAAAATAAACTATAATTTGTTTAAATCAATGTTTAACAACTAAATTATAAAAGATAAACTATAAATTAAAAAATCTCATGCATCGATGAGAACTACAGTTGAGAGATGAGGAAATCATGTGGTGAGGGAAGCATGGATGCATTAGTTATCAACATACTCCCCCTTGATGCTAAGAGGGCTCACAATCTGATCTTTGAGTGTCATAAATTGATCTATTTTAACTACTTTCATGAAGATATCTGCCAACTATTCTTTAGTGTTGATGTATTTCAATTCTACTACCTTCTTCTGCATTAAATCTCAGATAAAATGATGATTTAAATTGAAATGTTTTGTCCTGCTGTGATGGACTGGATTCTTGGCCAATTTAATAGCATTAATGTTATCACAAAAAATAATGTGGGCTGAAATTGAATCTCTCCAATTTCTTCAAGAAGTTTTCTAAGCCATAATGCTTGTGTATCTGTTGAAGTGACTGCAACATACTTTACTTTTGTAGAAGAATGGGGAACTATACTTTGATTCTTTGAGCTCCAAGTAATCAAACTAGAACCAAAGTAAAATAAATCCCAGATGTTGACTTTTGGTCATCCAAACTACCTCCCCAATTGGAATCACTAAAACCAACAAGATTGAACCTTTTAGAAGTGTAGTAATGAATACCAAAATCTAGAGTGCCTTTCACATACCTCAAAATTCTTTTGGATACCTTCATATGTATTTCTAATGGCTCTATCATGTACCTTGAAATAAGTGAAACTGAGTAAGCAATATCAGGTCTTGTATGAGTTAGAAACATTAAGCTTCCAATAATACTTCTATAAGTTGTCTGGTCAACTCTTTCAGCACCATCATCTCTACACAACACAACTCCATGAGCAACTGGAGTGAAGACTGGTTTACAATCAACCATATCAAATTTCTTCAACATATCTTTAGCATACCTTGTTTGACAAATAAAAATTTTATTCTTCCTTTGATAAACCTCCATTCCTAAAAAATATTTCATAAGGCCTAAATCTTTCATCTCAAATTCATTCATCATGAAAACTTTGAATTCATCCTTCATCATAGAACTGCTACCCATATGCAACAAGTCATCAACATACAAAATTACAATTAGAATATCATTACCTTCTTGTTTGTAGTAAAGGGTAGGTTCACTCTTACTTATTTGAAAGCCATTCTCTTCAAAATATCCATCAATCCTAGCATACCATGCTCTTGGTACTTGTTTGAGGCCATATAAAGCCTTCTTTAACTTGTAGGCATGATTTTCTTTTCCTTGCACTTCAAAACCTTGTGGCTGTTCCACATATACTTCTTCTTCTAAGTACCCATTCAAAAAGGCACTTTTGACATCCATATGATGGATGCTCCAATTCTTTTGAGCTTCTAATGAAATCAACATTCTAATGGTTTCTTGTCTTGCTACTAGTGCAAATGTCTCTTCATAATCAATGCCATACTTTTATGTGAAGCCTTTAGCAACTAATCTTGCCTTATGCCTTTCAACACTTCCATCATTGTTACACTTAGTCTTGTAGACCCATTTGGTGCCAATCTTCTTCTTGTTATGTGGAAGATTTGTAAGCTCCCAAGTGTCATTCCTATGAATAGAATCCATCTCTTCTTGGATTGCTTGCATCCAAACCTCATTAGTATATACACCTTCAAAACATGATGGTTTAAAATCAGGCTTGGTAAGTAAAGCAAAATTCAGTGTCTCACCTCTTGGATTTTCTTCATGTGCTTGATTTGAACTCCTTTGATAAATGTCACTCAATCTTCTTACCTTCCTTGTAGAACTAGGACTTGAATCTGGACTTACACTTGGAATTGAATAACTAGATGAGGGGTTACTTGGTGGATTTACAGCACTTGGAATAGAAAAATTAGTGGGCTGCCCATGATCAATATTATCCATAATAACTTCATTTAAAATAGATTTTGACTTCTCCATATGGCCTTTTTGATGACCATAAACTCCCCGTTCATCAAAAATCACATCTCTTGACATAATAAGCTTATTAGTGAGAGGATTATATAACCTATAAGCCTTACTTTCCTCACTATATCCAACAAAAATACATGACTCACTTTTGGGATCTAACTTTTGCCTCTTTTGATCAGTGACATGAACATAGGCTAAGTGACCAAAAACTTTGAAATAATTAACATTTGGATTTTTCTCATACCAGGCTTCATATGGAGTCATCCTATCAAGTGCACTAGTGGGAATTTGATTGAGAATATATACTGATGTAGCAACTGCATCAAAGAATTACTTAATCCCTTTCTTTGTAGAATGTTTTGTGCCACCATCTCCACCACTGTACGATTCTTCCTTTTAGCTACACCATTTTGTTGAGGTGTGTATGCAGTGGTGAGTTGTCTTTTGATGCCATGCATATCAAAATAACTTTGAAAGGCTTTTGAGAAAAATTCTCCTCCAGGATCAGTCCTTAAGCATTTGATTTTCCACCCTTTGTCATTTTTTACAAGGGCTCTAAACCTCTTGATTGTATCAAGAGATTCACCTTTGGTCTTTAAAAAATAAACCCAACACTGTTGTGAGTGATCATCAATAAAAGTAATGAAATATGATGACTAACCCAAACTCTTTGTTTGCGTAGGACCACAAATGTATGAATGAACTAACTAGAGTGGATAATGGGCCCTCCATGTATTGCCTTTTGGAAATTTCTCTCTTGCATGTTTTTCTTTGGCACATCCTTCACAAACTTCCTTATGCTCTTCAACCTTAGGAAAACCAAAAACTAATGCTTTTGATGTTAGAATTTTCAAACTATGAAAATTTAAATTCCCATACCGGAGATGCCACAACCAACTTGTATCCTCATATGCCATATTGACAAGGTTCTTGTTATGTTCACCAAACTTTAATGGAAACATCCCATTATTTGTCATAGGCACAACTGTTACCACCCTATTTCCTTGATTCTTATCATAAATTATACATTATTGATTTTCAAATAAAAATTTATAATTCTTCTCACATAATTGTCCAACACTCAACAAATTTTGCTTTAACTTTGGAGTGTAATAAATGTCTTTAACACTCTTCATACCTTCTTTTGTATGGACTTCCATAGCTCATTTTGTAGCAACCTCCAATGATTTGTCATCACCAAGTTTGATCTTGGATTTAAAATTTTCATCCATTATAGAAAAAAAAATTCATTCTCTGACATGTGGTTAGAGCATCCCGAATCTAAATACCAAACATATGTAGAAACTTTTCAGCTTTGTAATACACTAAAAATAAATTATCTGGAGGATTCTCATCACCTTCTTGAGCATAATGAATGCTTTTACCATTATTACCTTCTTTTAATCTACACTCATAATTAAAGTGGCAATACCTATTACTATGATAACACTGAATATTTCTTTTATCAAATTGGCCTCTACCTCTTCCTCTGAAACCACCTCTTCCTCAGAAACCACCTCTGCCTCTATTTCCTCTTGAGTAATTCTAATTTTGACCTCTACCTTGGCCTTGATTACTTTTGATGCTACTATTGGCATCTTCATTGTTTGTGATTTGTAATTTGTAATTTGGAGGAAAAATCTTTCTCTTCACTTTCTCCAAATGAGTCTCTCAATCTTTCTTCATGAGACATCAAAGATCCAATTGGATGATCAAATTGAAGGGTAGAAAAATTCTTGCTTTCTTCTATGATTATGGCAACATGGTTCCACCTTAGTGTGAGAGACCTCAACACCTTTTTTATCACAACCTCATTGTTCACAATTTCACCAAGTGTAGCCATCTTATTGACCACATCTTTTACTCTGACACAATAGGTACTCACACTTTTAGCTTATTGCATCTTTAAATTCTTGAATTCTCTCTTCAATGTCTGTAACTTGACAACTTTGACTTGATCACTACCTTAGTAAGCTCCTTTTAGAGTCTTCCAAGCATCCTCTGATGTCTTTGCTCCTGCAATTTGTGGAAATAGGCTCTTATCTGGAGCTATTTGAATATGAAATAAGGCTTGAGCATTCTTCTTTTTAGCTTCCTTCTTAGTTGTTATATCACTTGCTATGAGGGCATTCCAATCAGCTGGCTCTGCATAACCTAATTCAATAATCTCCCACAAATATTTTCCTATCAAAAAAGTCATCATTTTGATACACCAATAATCATACTCATTTCCATCAAATTCTGAAATGGGCAAGGAGTTAGAATTTGACATGATAAATTTTTGGCAAAATTCCAACTACTAAATCTTTAACCCAAAAGAAAAATACCTACTTTGATACCAAATGTGAATTCCAAAATAGCCCTTAAATAATCATGATAGAGAAAAGGAATAGCACCAAGAACATAGCCAAATCATTTGAATCCTTTACCAAATATCAATAGACATAATAAAAACAAATCATATATTAAATTTGAAGAAGGCAAAGTACTCTATTTTTATTAATGTACTATATTCTAATTATAACCTTAACAAACAAAACTTTTTCCATTCAATAATCAAAACTTTACAAAAACACTTATTAATAATGAGGAATGCTTAATTTAGGGTAGTTTAATAGGCTATTTGAACAGCAGTCTAAACAAAAAGTCTATATCTCCAAACATGCATTTCTTCATGCATTGTTTGTTGTGTTAAAAAATAAACTGTAGTTTGTTTAAATTAATGTTTAACAGCAGAATTATAAAGGATAAAAAATCTCATGCATTGATGAGAATTGCAGTTGAGAGATGAGGAAAGCATGTGGTGAGGGAAGCATGCATGCATCAGTTATCAATAGTTTTATCACTATAAGCAATTTTCATTATTGACTCAGCTAGAAGGCAATCCAATGCATGTTATCCATATTTGAAGCCTGATAATTCAAAGGGTCAACTGCGCCTCCGTTTGCAGTCGTGTATATATATGAAAATGGTGATGAAAATTTGCAAATATGTTTCCATGGTGAGAAGAATTTTGCACAACAAAACTTGGACCTATAAGACAATCGAGTGTATCTCATGAGAAGGTTTGTCCAATTTACGATGAGTTTGAAATGCTGTCTACTTCAAAAGTTGGTTAGTATTAAAATTCCATGGCATGTTTTGATTGGAGTCTCTAGTTGTCACAGAATTGAGACAAATTGGGAGAGACGATATTCATGCAATTTTTAGGCTACCTCTGGAGCCAAACATGGCAGAGGCTCACTCTGTTATGTTTGCAGAGATTCCCTTCCATCATTTCCTACTCCACAGGTAGTCTTGAAATTGCATGAATATCATGACCCACAATTTTCCGCAATTCTGTGACAACTAAACACACCACACAAATTCAATACTATCCAGTGTTTTGGCTCATCATAATTAGGTCCAACCTTTTGATGGGATAGGGCATCTATTCCTATGAAAAATCCAACTAAATTTAACTATAAAAAAGTGAACTTGTGGGAGATTTGAAGATACGTTAATATGATAGCTTGGATAGAAGTAGAAATAGGGATTGTATGGATAGAAGTGAAATCACATTGATTTAGTGTTCCTTAAATAAGTTTTACTGTCAATGGTGGATTTTAATTTTGGTGGTTTTTTATTTTGGTTATGTTTATGATTATATGCTTTTGTGTATCATTCTTCTTGCACAATCTTTGTGGTGTTTTCAGATGACACCATAATTAAAATTTTTTGACTTCTCTCTTAATCGAACAAGCACCTCTAAGATATTAACTTCACACTCACCGAATGTCTAGCTTGAGTTGGAGGCTTATCATCATTTTTTAAAATGACGGTTATATATTCAATATTGTCTTTCATATTCTAATATAGTTTATAATAGAAGGAAATATCAGAGAAGATATATGTTTACAATAATTATTTATAGTTTGAAATAGTTTGAATAATATAATCTCGTAAATAAATTGACTATATTTTATAGCTTAAAAAAACATAAATATGACCATATAACTATAAAATGTAGGCCTTACCATCAATCCGTGCATTCCTAATGTCTCAACTATGAGGTGGGTACGTGGTGCTCAACTAAAAACTCAATGTAACTACAAAGCAAATCAAAATGTGTAGTGGAGGAACTTATCAAAACGTTGTGAAGAAGAAACCTATCCTAATGGTTGTTAATAATTTTTATTTTTATTTTTTCTTTAGATGAAAGGCTAAATAATATATTACAAGTATCTGGGTTAAGGAGGTGCACAGAATATACCTATAAATCAAAATACGTGTCTCATTAATTGTTCAAATAATGAATGCAAATCTGAACAAGTATTTGTAGAAATATGTTAAATATTTTTATCAAATTATACACAATATAATCAATAAACTATTTTGACACATCTTATAATACGTCTCACATTGACCATCTATTCTCTAGTTATTTTCGATTAGTCCTTACATTAAATATGTTTGATTAACACTCATTGTGTTTAATCATTCGAACCAATTCTTTTTTAATTTGAAAATTCTTTGTGTTGTGAAGCACATTTAAAATATTTTATTAAAATCTAAAGTATTTAAATAAATTAAGTTAAAAATAATTTTTTAAATAGATTCAGAAAAATCAACTATTTGATTGATAATTCGATAGCTCTCTTTACGAAGGTTGGGCATGGTAGTTAGTAAATTATAGCCTTAGATAGGTTGTTTTTCAACTCTTTGGAGTGTAGAAGGATATTCTTAAGAACTATCAATCATCTTGTAATAACTCACATGAACTTGTAATTTTTTATGTTTTTTACCTTATAAAAAGAGTACAATGGTAAGTTTACTTATGCAAATAAACCCACATGACCTTATAAGAAGGGTATATGTATTTTAATAAATATAAAAATAATAATAAGAAAGAAGGGTATATGTATTGTAAGAAATGTAAAAAAAATAAGAAGAAAGAGTGCTCCCATTAATAAGTTTATGTTATTTTTTTTGAAGAGAAATTATTTTTATTTGCCAACTTTTTTGCCACATTTTACAGGTTGTTCATTCTTGGTGGAATCTTATTTAAAAATATGAACTTCAATAAAACATTGAATATATATATAACAGAGAGAGTTGTTATTTGGTTTTAATTGAATATTTAAGTTTCAATTGTTATCATTTTTATTTATTTAATAAAATATATGTATATGAAGTAACATATATATATATATATAATATTATTTATAAAAGGGGTTAAAATAGATAGATAGATTATTAAAATTTGAGTTACTATTTTGTTTTCATCTAATAGTTGATTTCAAATTACATTCATTTTGATTTAATTAATAAAATGTATTTTTATGTAGTAACATACTTACGATTATATATAATTTTATAAA